>JAJAGP010003299.1:28927-77949 GCA_025084515.1 Ancistrus triradiatus | reverse complement strand
GATTCTTCATTTTCCTCTCTCAGGCGGAAGAGCTGGAGCTTAAAGTCAGCCTGTGAAGGATCAGTTTAAGGAGCCAGGTTTACTTTTGGTAAATCCTTTGATAAATGTGGTTGTGTATGTGCGATTAACTTAAGTGACTGAGAATCACAGCTCTGCCCCTCTCCCACAGACCTAGTATTTGTCAGTATTTTAATTTAAAATCATATCAGCTTACACTCATGCTCTGTGATTTACCTCTACTACGTCCAACTCCTCTTTGCACTCTCTTTTTAGATGTAGAAGAGCTGCCTGGTGCTCTGTATGGACAGAAGATGAGTACAGAATTATAAAAATGCTAATCTTTTACTAGCAGGTGATTTGTAAATATATAGTTATTAAAAGTAGCCCATCTGTTGTTAGCCAGGACTAAATCCATCAGTGGGACTCAATAGACCAGCACAGATCAGCAGTGAAATTGTATTGTGCTGCTGATAGCACCTTATTAGCTTTAAACCCCTTAATATCACTGTTGGGTTAAAAATCCACCAACAGCTTCATGTGGTCAGATGTTCACTACTTAGGAAGGACTAAAGGATGATTACCTCTAACTGTATGTTGAAAAAACTGTATTTGATGGACACAAAGATTCCAACAGTGCTGCTGTGCTGAGAATGGTTCCCACCTGAATACCTGGTCAGCAGATGGTGGTCTCTTTCCATTGAAGGATCAGGTAGAGGGTGAATGCGTATAGTAAATAGTTCAACCCCAAATCAGAAAAAGTTGGGAAGGTATGGATGATGTGGAAAAAACCTGCAGTGTTTCTTACACTGACTTGTATGAACCCAATATATTTAATGTTGTTTTTAGATCAACCTCATTTCATGTGTTAATAAACATCCATTCCTGCATTTCAGAACTGCCACACATTCGAAAAAAAGTGATTTAGAACGGTGATGTAAACAGGTGATTAGAATCATGACTTGGTACAAAAGCAGTATCCATGATGGGGCTAAGTCTTTGAGGAGTAAAGATGGGCAGAGGATCTCCAGTTTGTCAACAAATGCATGAGGAAATTATTGAAATGTTTGAAAAACAATGTTCCTTAAATAAATATTGGAGGGATTTATATATTTCTCCCTCTTCAGTGCATAATATAATAAAACCATTCAAGGAATCTGGAGGAATTTCATTTACATTTACATTTACAGCAATTAGGAGACGCCCTTATCCAGAGCGACTTACAATTGGTACAACCTTACAATCCAAGCAATTGTGGGTTAAGGGTCTTTCTCAAGGACCCAACAGTGGCAGCTTTGGCAGAGGTGGGATTTGAACCCTGGACCTTCTGGTCCAGAGTCCAGTACCTTACCCACTAGGCTACCACAGTCCCCAGTGTTTAAAGGGTAAGCTCACAAGCTTAAGCTGAACTCCTGTGATCTTCGATCCCTCAAACGGCACTTCATCAAGAACCGACATTCATCAATAGCTGATAGAACCACATGGCCAAGAGATTACTTTGGCAAACCTTTGTCAAGCTCTACAATACAGAGTTACATTCACAAATGCCACCTAAAACTTTACTATGCAAAAAATAAGCCTCATGTTAACCAAGTCCAGAAGTGGTGTCAACCTCTGTTAGCGCAGAGGCAACTAGGATGGACCGTTGTGTTGTGGTCAGACAAACTCTTTTGGAAGAAATGGATGCCAAGTGCTACGGACCAAGGACGAAAAGGACCATCCAGACTGTTATTAGCAACAAGCCAGGGTCTGTCATGATATGGGGTTGGGTAAGTGCCCTTGGGAAAGGTCATTTACACTTCTGTGATGGCAGCATTAATGCAGGAAAGTACACTGAGATTTTAGAGCAACATCAGCTGCGTTCAGGATGGCTTCTTTTCCAGGGACATCCATGCGTTTTTCAATAAGACAATGCAAAACCACATGCTGCACAAATTACAAAGTCAAGAAGAGGGTACTGGTACTGGATTCGCCTGCCTGCAGTACTGACCTGTCTCCAATAGAGAATGTGTTTAGACATTGGAAACGAAAACATGTGACAGTGACAGTCAAATACTGTTGCACAGCGTAAGATGTGTTTACAGGAATATAACACCTGAAACCCTTCATCTCTTGGCATCCTTGGTGTCTTTTAAATGTGTGAAAAAGAGGTAATAATCATTACAAAGTGGTAATTATTTACTGTTTCATCTTTCTTTAAATGTGTTGCAGGCCTTAAATGCAGGAATGGATGTTTTTAAACAATTGAAATGAAGTTGACCAGACAAAACAGGTAAAATCTTGGGTTCAATTTCCAAACTACTTCTACTTTTTGATTTGGGCTTGTAGGTACACCAAATACAGAATGCTATCAAGGGAGTGTATTTGTGTATGTCTGCTATATATTGTCACGAGGTAAAGTTATAACTGCACTGTTAATAATGGTTACGGGTGAAATGGGAATAATCGGCTGACTGAATGGGTGGTTTAGTCATAACTGAGATATGATTATTATTACTGTTTGTGTTAAGGTGTAGCTGTATACTCTCCACCCTGCTGGCTTAGAGGATGTTTGCTCAACTGACTGCACAGTGCATGGCAATTGCAGTAACACGTGAAAGTGGAACGCCAAAACACATGATGTCTATCTGGTACTGTTTCTGTTTACTTGGAAGTATTTCATGCATTTTGCATTCATTTGAATGTAGAACAGCAAAAATTGACATTGCACTGTGAATAATGTGACCAACACAGGAAACAGTGAGGGTGGAGGTTTATTAGCATTTGTTTGGAGAGTGTTGTACCATTCCATCCAAAGCAAATATTTAATTCAGGGCAAACATTTGCTTTTACCTGCCCCGTCTGTGTGTATGCATGCACATTCAGCTCTTACCTGCCTCCGTGTACTTTAACCCTATCTTTTCTTCCGCATCTTTGGGTTTTGGAGGAGGCCAGATGGCGTGCAGTCGCCCCGGAGTTCTCTCCTCACTCTCAGGAGTCTTGAAGAGAAGATAAACATGACGTCATGTTGTATAAAGTAATACAATACGGCATAACAGTGTAATTAAACCTGAAATGAAGAGAGGCCATGTGGCACTAAAGGCACTTTATGATTCATGTTATTTAGTTTTGCCAGAGTTTGTTCTTAAAATGTTGAATATTTAATGACTTTTGTAAAATGGACTAAAGGGAAAACTGTGATTGTTTTTGGTGCTTGTCCAGGGTGTACATCCACCTTCAGGCTTCAGACCCACCAGGATCCTGAACAAGTGAAGCAGCAACTCAAAAGAAATCAGTGTCTTTTTCAGTGGTTTTATAAACAAATCACCACTGTCCTATTTGAAAGACTATTAAAATGTTGCAAAAAGAGTTATATATTTAGATATATAAAGGGTAAAAGGAGGAAAACATGAACCATGAAAAAAAAATTAAAACGAAACAAGACTAAATAAAGAATATGCGTTTATGTTCAGCACACATACGATACAGAAATAGATTTCCAGGTCTTTCTTTTGCAAATTTAACATTGGTTCTCAGAAACTGCAGTTTCTATCAGCTGACTCTTAAATCCAAATCACGGGAGTTGCCATTTATACTAAAGTATATAATAAAAGGTATTTTATTATATTGTATGGTATCTGTAACATGACACCATTTTGGCTAGCCCAATTAAAAAAACCTTTACATTCAAATTATGAAACCATTTATTAAAAATAAAAAAATGATAGAATTTTTTTGCTGTATTTGACTGTATTTGTGCTGTATTTGACAGGTATTAGAAAAGGTACAGTAAAAATGCAAAAAGTACTATAAAATTACCTGTTTGTACAAAAAAGTTAAGCCTTCTTAAACGTTTTCCATTTCAAAAGTTGTTTTGATTGAACTAGAATAATAGCAATGGACAATTTTATAATGATATGTAATATATAATGTATAATAATATATAATACATATTATAATAGTTTCTTAAAGACTAATCTAAAATAGTGCATACTTTTAAATCAGCTGTGTTTTTGTTATCTGGAGACTTGCTGGACGTTCTGTCAAAGATAGCTCGGATTGTCTCTGGATTGAAAGCCCTCTTCACGCTGTCCAGGTCGATATGGTCCGAGGTGTCCCTCTTGATGGGTTTAGGAGTAAAGAATGCTTTGAAGGCATCAAGAGCCGTCTCTGTATT
This sequence comes from Ancistrus triradiatus, assembly GCA_025084515.1. NCBI lineage: Eukaryota > Metazoa > Chordata > Actinopteri > Siluriformes > Loricariidae > Ancistrus > Ancistrus triradiatus. The sequence continues at coordinate 73,796 of JAJAGP010003299.1, read as the reverse complement.
TGTGGATTTGCTGTTTTCCTCTGATGATGCTAAACCAGACTTCTGTTCATTTTCATCGGCGAGCTTTTCCAGGGCTGGGACCTGCTTTATGGGAGAGAGAGGAGGACTTGATGTGGATTCCTTATATTTTCTTGTTCCTACTTTGCTGGTGTCAAAGCTTAGAAGCTGAGAGATTTGCTCAAGGATGCTGCCCTTAGCCTCACTTTTGGATCGCTGGTCAGAGAAAAGTACTCTTTTAATACTCTTTTGTTTTGCTGGATTGGAGTCCTTATGGTGTTCTGGGCTGACAGGTCCATTTTGTTGTTCATTTACTTCTTTTTTTAGCCCTTTTAGTCCACTAAAAATGGCAGGTAGCTGATGAGGTCTGTCCAACTTTAGGCCTGGAGAGAAGAGTTTGTGGGACATAGAGGGAGCCTCTTCATTGGTGGCTGGATCTTGAAGATTCCCAGGACTGGACAGTACATCTAAGGACTCTGAGTTAGTTTCTAATTGTTCTGTTTTTTCAGTTTCTCCATCATTTTGTCCCAAGTTGGTGCTGTCATCTTTCATCACTGTTCCATCTTTTCTATCATTATTCTCCATCTGTAGCTCTGTTGCCTCTTGTATGTCTTCTTTCATGTCTCTCTGCTGTTGTGGTTCATTGAGACCTTCTGGAGATGTTGATTCTAATTTGAGCAACAACTGATCAGACTCAGCTTTGGGAAATGTATCTTGAGAATCTCTTCTCCCATACAGATCAATAGTGGAGTCAGTGTTCTGCAGTGTGGTAGACAAGTGACCATCCACATATCTGTCTGGCCATTCAGATTCCAATCTGTCTGGACCATTAGGTATAACTTGATTACCTTCATCCATAGACATCGTCTGATTTGTGCCTTCTGAAGCGGATATGTCTGTTGAACTTGCTTGAAAAGTGTATAGTTCCTCATTTTTATTCATTCTTGCTGCTGCTGTGGTTTCACTCTGGGCTTGTTCAAGCTCATTTGGCTTTTCTTGAGATGCACTCTCATTTTGTAGTAATACACCTTCATTGGGGATACAAGTTGATGACATTAGAACCGTACTGTCTATAACCTCACTCAGGTTTTTGTCACTGGTTACATTTTCTTCTTCTTTGTCCAATAACCCACATGCAGACTGTTCTCTAATATTGGCTTTACTAATCTTCAGATCTCGACTTCTGGCACTCTGGTTTGGCATTCTGTAACTAGGGTTGTCAGACTCCATCATAAATGCTGTGGATAGCGTGTCAACATCACCATCTGCCACTTCCCCAGTCTGGCAAACCATCGAAGATTCATTTCCCAGATCCATACAGACATCCAGCAAGGATTTTTCATTATGACATGCTTGTTCTTGAGTTCTGAGATCATTATTGGATTTGCTCTGATCTCTAGGCTGACCTGTGTTTGTTAAAGGCACATCTGCCTCCATGTGCACTCTCGTCTCAGATGTCTTTGAAAGATTCTTTGCTTTGAGATCTTTGTCATCTAAATCATTGTCACATCCAGTATTTTCAGTAGTGTTTATGTTTCCAAATGCAGTGTCTTTCTCGGACAGCGAACAATATAATGATAGAACTGGCATGTCGTCGGTTAAGACCTGAGAGTCTGTTTTTTCTGCGTGATTGAAGGTGTTGGGAAATTTGTTAAAAAATAAAGTAGTAGGATCACTACCCATTTTTCCAGTCATGGATGGAAGAATACAGATGTTAACGCCAAACTAAGCAAAACGATTCAAGTTCATTTCGGAGTATCAAATAATTTTCAGCATTTAAGCTAGCAAATTTTAGTTTTAAGTCCTCTTGTCAAACCTATGCCTTTAGCAACAAAAAATCACATTCATCACATTCTCTTCTCTTCAGAACTGCTTTCTGTTGTATGTCTGTAGCTGTTGTAATTTCCTGAAAAGAAAAGTCAGAAAAATCTGCATATGAGAACCATGGTTTTGTTCCACTTGAGCAGGTTTCAGTTTATGGAGATGATGGAAGTGAAACGCTCCTTAGGATTCAGCTGGTTACAGTTCTAAGGGGTACTAGATGATGTTCCACTTTAGCCAGACACAGTCCTAAGGACAACCATGTGCTATTCCTCGTGTGCTGATTACAGGTCTAAGGAGAACTTGGTGTTGTTCCACTAGAGCAAGTTACAGTCTTAAGAAGTACTAGGCGTTGTTTCACTTGAGGTTGTTAAAGTCCTACACTTACAGTTTTAGTGGAGTACTAGTAGAGATCTAGTTGTTGGTCTACTTCAGATGCTTTCAGTTCTAAAGAGAACCAGGTTTTGATCCACTTGAGCTGGATACAGTCCTAATGGCATTAGGTGTTGTTTCAGTAGAGCAGGTTACAGTCCTAAGGATAACTAAATGTTTCTTGACTTGAGCCGGTTACAATCAACTAATTGGTTTTCCACTTGAGCTAGTTACAGTTCTATAGAGAAATAGGTGTTGTTCCACTTAAGCAGGCCACAGATTTAAGCAATAGGTGTTGATCCACTTGAGCTGGTCGCAATCATAAGGAGAACTAGGTGTTGTTCCACTTGTGCCAGTTGCAGTCTAGTACAGTCCTAAGCAGATACACACATGATGGAAGTCCTTCTTCAGTTGATGAGGAACTTATTACATTCTGGTATTCTCCATTACGCTCTCTTTCTTTCCAGGTTAATCATTAGAATCAGTAGCTCCTCTTGCGCTTAATCCGTTTGTCACATCAGGAGCCACTATGCACCAAAATATGTACTTATTGACATATGCACACTCCTTCTCAAACAGTTAGTGCTCCACCTTCTCTATTCTAATAGGTGCCAAAATAGTCAACACCCTTCTCTGAAACACCAATAGACAAATATACCCATACAGACAGGTACACCACCTGAACTTTACTATTAGGTCATACCCAAATAGGAAACCAGGTGGTGCAGAAGGATCTGCTCATTAGACCTGTCCTTGGTCAGCAGGATGTCTCTTGTCACCCCACAAAGCCCCCATAAGTAAGCCCCGAACTAATAATTTGTAAAGAAGAACCAGCACACATCCTTTGAAGACCAGAGTCATGCTAAACATATTATAACATTTCACTATGACTTCTGTACTTAGTTGAGTACTTAAAATATTAAGATTAATTAAACCATCTTGTGGAGCTGTTACTTATGCCAGCCTTACACCAAACAATTTTCAAAAATGGAATTAAAATATGAGAATTGTGTATTAAAATACTCCGTATTAAAATATGGAGTTGTGTGGCAATCATGTCAGTTCAGTTGTTAGGTCTTATGTCAATCTTTTTCAGAATATATATGTACACTCATTGACAATAAAAATAATTAAAAAACACACCCATTTAGAAATGTTGGATTGCTGCAAAACTCGGCATGGAATTATGTCTCAGGCATATATGTAAATAATTACAAATGTGGTCTGATTAGACCACAAGAAGGCATAAAAGTGCTTCCCTGCTGCCCTACAAAAAGGATCTCAGTGATTACTTTTGGCAAGTGTACCTCTTGGCGTGAGATCATTGACTACTAGACATGCCTCTATGATGCACTCAAAAATATTTGGGCCAGTTGACAAGCTTTGAAAGGGCGTTATCATTGAACTGAGAGAAGCAGGATGGCTGTTTCCACAAATTGCCTGCCATTTAGGCTGTTCTGACCCTGTTTAGGATCCGTTGATAGTCGGGTTTGAGTGCCTTTGCTGTTCAGTGACACACTGTCCCAACTGCTGGTGTGATAGATGATGATCTACAGGCCCAGCTGTAACGTCTGTGGGCAAATATGCAACAGGATGCATGAATGGAACATGTAGGGCATTGGAGAAACATGTATGTCTCCAATGCCCAACCATATCTCATGTTGTATCCAGGGTAGAGGCTGCCTAACAGGGTAACTAGAGACTCCTTTCAATTATACAATTTTCCCCAATACATTTATCCTTTTGCCCTAATATTGTATTCACTTAACTTACATAGATCATCATTACAGTCAATGAGTAACAGCTCTCAGGCTGAGTCAAGACTGTAAATAGATTCTTCTGCGATTATTTCCCATCATGCAGTTGGAGTGGACTCCAGCAGCATGATGGGAAATATTCTCAGAGGAATCTGCTTGCAGTCTTGACCATGCAAGTTCCCTAGTCTTTGCAAAATCATAGTCTGTGACTAAAACGTTGTAGTTTTGAGAGGGTGTCAGACTTTAGTATTTTTAAAAATCTCAGTCTTTTCAAAGTTTTCTAGTGTATGTTTAGAGTTAATACAGTTTGCTCAGTCTTATCCACAAAGGGTAAGGACTGTGGTAGCCTAGTGGTTAAGGTATTGGGCTACAGATTAGAAGGTCCAGCGTTCACACACCCCATTTGCCAAGCTGCCACGGTTGGGTGGCAAAGCCTGTACCCCACAATTTCTTGGATTGTAAGCTTGTATAAATTGGAATTTGCTCTGGATAAAGACGTGAGCTAAATGACATACATGTAAAATGTAAATGTAAAAGGTTGGAGTGACTGCAGGTGTTTCATTTAAGCCCAGCAGGAGCTACACCTGATCACACCTGATCAGTTGGCCTACTAAGTTGGTCTCTGCTTGATTAGCATGAAAGTGTGATGCTACTGGTCCTTTATGAATAAGACTGTACACCTGTGACATGTTTTTATAGCCAATTGTTGCTAGCCATGCTTTCCTTAAATATACTTTGGCTAATAGAGAACCCTGCAGCTTGCATACTACCCTGGTAAAAAGGTCATTTTATTATCCCGGTCTTATTCGGCTTACAGTGTCTTCTTGTTGTTGTTCTGTTAATGAGGCAGAAGGCCTTAAATGGTTTAGCTCTGGCATATCTTACTGATCTCCTAAAGCAACATGGCCTGCCTCAAGCACTTTGTTCAGACAAGACAAGCCTTAATGATAATCCCTTGTATCATTTGCAGTACAGATGGTAGATGTTTTTTTTTTTTTTTTTTAATGTATTGCTTTTAATAGTGTTCTAGATTCAAAGTTCAGGCTATAAACAGGACTTTATCACAACCTGACTCATACATCAAATAAAACAAAAAGCTTTAGGTTATCATATAGTAAGTGCTGGGAGGAGTTTTATGGTTTAGATTGAAGAGTGAGTCAAGCTTAGCTCTAAACATACTTAAACACTACCCTAGGCTTACATTGGTTACAGTTTCTCTGAATGTAAGACAGGGCTTTGGAGTGTCATTTGTAGATTGTTTTTATAATGTCAAGTTGGAATAGAAAAACGTTTAATCACACTATATAGCCAAATGTTTGTGGATACCCAAAAATTACATCCAGAAACATGCGTGCTAGTACACAGCCTTTTAATTAAATGTTGGAAAAAGTCTGGGCGTTAGAGCGCTGATGGTGGACAATACAGTTGGCTTGAAAATTCATCTCAAAAGTGTCTAATGAAGTTAAAATCAGGGCTCTGTGCAAGCCATGTCTTTATGGACTTGATTTTAGGATAGAAGGGCATAAAGTTGATGAACTGACTTGTTGTGGAGCTGAGATGTTTAGTACAGGTCATTCTGCTGCCACTATTTTCTGTCTATGGAGATTTCATATCTGTATGGTATGAGCAGAGGTCACTAATGAGGATTAGAAGAGTCTGCATACAGTACTGTGAAAAAGTTTTAGGCCACCATTATATGAGATATTTTACCAATGGAATAATGATATCGTTATTTCTCAGTCTCTTTATTAGAATACAACCAGAAAATACAGGAAATGTGTATGCAGTATAAAAAAACTGAGCAAAATTCAGAAAACATTAAACTTCTATAGGCTACAGTGGCAAGTATTTAGTGTGACCTCCTCTTACACTTGGGCAATAGCAGCATCTGACAGATTCACTGATATGCCAAGTGGACCCTCCGACAGTCCAAAGAAGCTTGATTGGGCATGGTCATTTTGGAAGGGTAGCAGCCAAGAAACCACTTTTTGGAAGGGGAACCAGTTGAAAGGCTAAAATATGCTAACTGGAATGACGATCAGTGGAAAAGAGCATTATGGAGAGCCGAATTCAAGTTTGAAATGTTTGGGTCCAATTGTCGACAATATGGTATATATGAATATTAAACCATTGCTAAAACAAGAAATCTACTGGTGGCCATAACATTCACAGCTCAGGCTGAAAAATACATGAAAACATATTTACTCACTTCTGATTCTGATTATTGACTCTGGAATATCTTGCAGAAATTTCCCTCTACAGGTCATACCACGGGATCTTAATCTTGGCCATCTTGATTTAAAGCATTTTACATCATATACAGATGATAGATGTTTTCCCCTGGTGTTCTCTATAAATTTCATGATACAATTTGAATTGTATTTCCCTTACAACGGTGACAAGCAGTCCAGACCCCTAGTTAACAAAGTAGCTGCTCCAACATTTGTGAATAAGGCTTTGCTGTTGGTGCTTAATTTTCTCCAAATGAGTGTTGTGCATTTCTGCCAAGTGTTGAGTCATTTCATGATATTGGCAGAATTTAGCATATGGCCTTATCCATAGTGACTGAGCAGATCAGTTTAAGTTAAGGGACTTGAGTGCTAGAGTCAGGATTTGCAGCGATGACCTTCCAATTAGTAATGCAAAGCCATAAGCAACTAACACCACTCATCCTACTTGTGTGCACACAAATTGTGGTCTAAAAATGTGGCGTTTTGTGAGCTTGGTCTTTTGCTGTTACCATTTATTTCCACCTTCACCATCATTGGATGTTGTGCTCTTGGTGTGATCTTTTCCAGATTCCCAATGAGAATAGTACTCTCAAAAATCTGTTCTCTTTTATGATGATTGAACACTTAGGTTTCTGCTCTGAAATTTGGTTTGAAACCAGTTTATCTGCGTCATGCTTAAGCTGAAATTTGTGTCTTTTAAAATAGCATGGGGCACATCTACAACCCACACCTGGACCAAGACTTCATTCATTCACCTCCTTATCAGCTTAATCCTTTACAGGGTCGTTGGAGAGCTGGTGCCTACATGGGCACAAGGCAGGAACAACCCATGGGTGGGTGCCAATCCATCATAGGCCTCACACACTCACACACTAAGAGCACATTAGCATAATAAATAATAAATAATAAATAAAAAACAGAGCTCCCAGAGTAAACCCATGCAGGGGGTGGACATACAGACTCCACACAGCAAGGACCCATATGCACTGAAACACCACTTATCCTACTTGTGTCCCCACAAACTGTTGTCCCAAAATGTGGTGTTTTGTGATCTGGTAAATTGTACCATTACCATTTATTTCCCCTTTCACAATCAGTGCATGTTGTGATCTTTACCAGATTCCCAATGAGAAAAGCACTCTAGAATGGACCCAGACCACTCCACTGGGGGATTGAACCCAATACCTTCTTGATGTGAGGCAATAGTGCTAACAACTGTTTAAAGCATGTCTTTGGACTTTGGACTGAGCCACCATACCACACATTAACAGTTAATCACTGTCTTCTGTAAAGGAGGTGTTTATTATTAAGGCTTAGGTGATGATCAAACTAAATGCAGAAATTATAATACAGTAATTCCAAAAGATTCACCAACCTTTTTGCAACTTTTTTATACTTTATATAATTGTGCTTACTCATAAAATGGGTTTTAAGCCAATTTTTCAAATTTCTTCCAGTATATTTTTATTGCCTCCTTTCAGACTTAACAGACAGAGGGCATAACTGAGCCAGGGGTGACATCATCAGCAGAGCTGGTCCTTAGCATATCAGTATGTGTGTGTTTAGAGTTATGGATCACAGACTTGCAGCAGGACACACACTCAGTCTCATCCAATACCCAAGTGTCTGCTCCTGTAGATATACCGAATCACATTAACAAGTTTGAAATAGTAAGAACGTAATGTGAGAACCATATCCTTGTGTTTAATTTGAAATATTTATCAGATTACACTAAAACACTAGACATTCTGACAAAAGTTATTCTCATGAATGGAGGAAGGACATATTGTCACACGTACTATTTTGAAGAAATCAGAAAATCTAGACAAATTTTATTGTGAACTCGACACGTGAGCACTTGGGAATTGCTAGAGTGCCACTTATTGGAAATAAAGCGTTATGCAGATAAAATACAAAGGAACACTTGTAGTATAGTATGGTTACTATAATCATGTTTTTCAGATTTGTTTTAAATTTCTCTTTTTGGATCATTAGAATCAGTTCAATTGATGGACTGAAGGTTATGGAACTTTTTTTGGCTTTAATCATAGCTTTTATTTTTACAGTTCTGTGAAAAAGACGTAAGAAAATCTGTATGACAAATAGTCTTTAAAGATAACGAAATTACATTTTTTAAAACTAAACAATCTAAAAAAACTATATCAAATCAGTCCACACTTTGATAAGGTTTTAGTAGGTAGGTTTTTAGGTAGGTAATGTTTAGATATCTTTATTTAATTATGAATCCTGTCAGGATGTGCCGTATTTTTTCTTCTTTTTGTAGTCTGTGATTGTCCACTAGGGGGCTCTATCGCCATTTTGAGTTGCTGTGTGCTACAGGTGTGTAGAGTAGATTAAAAACCGGTTTGCTGTACGTTAGGTTGTTTGGTGTATTAACTTTGTATATAGTTCAAAAAGTTACCTTTGTATAATATATATATACAGTCCAAGCCATTAGGGGTTAAGGGTGTTCCTGAAGGACACAATAGTGGAAGTTTGTCAGAGATGGGATTTGAACCATGGACCTTCAATTTTACCGGCTCACATGGATCCACAGTCAAGCACCTTGACCACTAGGCATCCACATCAGTCACACTTCTTAAAGGTAAAGTTACTTTTTCATATTATTCTTCTGGTTTTGGCATTGGAGAATGCTTGTGTAACTTCTTTTTGTCCTAAATAGGTTTGTTTGTGGAGTTTGTTGTAGTGTTTGTATTATTTTGGCCTGCTTAACCCCTGTGGACATTGTATGTTAGATTGTTTATAGTGGTCAAAGTAAGCTATTGGAAAATCCATTTGTGTTAATTGGGATTTAAATGTTAAGGGTCTTTAATGTTGCTGAAGTTACAATGCACCCTGAACTGATTACTGTACTGTGTTCAGCTCAGCTCTGCTCATTTCAATCACATAAGCTGAGAATTTAAGGCTCCAGGACCCTTGATGTGAAATCTGAACCATTGTTTCAGATTACCACCACTGCTATTATCTGTCATAACAGCTATCACAAGGTTTTGGGGACCTCCACCTCTGAGCTTGTGGTATGTTAAGCACACACTTTGTGTTCATACTCTGCACAGTGACAATACAGTTTAATCTAACTAAATAACTAACTAAAACAAATGCAGCTTGCCTGCACACAGATTCTAATGTAATAAAGTGGGGTATAGCTTCTTGTTTTGCCCAGAAATCATCCTCCTGCTACTTAAACTACAACTGCTAAGAATTTATTATATCTGTTTTTCTAGTCTAATCAATTGTGGTTAATAACCTGCCTTTAATATCTATGTATCTATCCAAAATAAATCATGTTACTTTTACTTCGATACTTAAGTACATTTGAAGGCAAATACTTTTGTACTCTTACTCAAGTGGAGGCCTAACTGGAGGACTTTTACTGAAGTAATATTTTACCTTGGGTATATCTACTTTAACGAAAGTACATGTGGACTTCCTCCACCACTGCCTAAGTACCATCTACTGCCTCATGCTCAACCTGAAATACCCCCAAACCCAAATGCCCCTCAAATATAAATAACCTCTTGCCATAATACCCCTAAATCTTGAATACTCCTGGGAGCCAAATGCCCATCAACCCTAAATACCCCACACATTTACATTTACAGCATTTAGCAGACCCCCTTATCCAGAGCGACTTACAATTGGTACAGTCTTACAATCCAAGCAGTTGTGGGTTAAGGGCCTTGCTCAATAACTCAACAGTGGCAGCTTGGCACAGGTGGGATTTGAACCCAGAGTCCAGTACCTTACCCACTAGGCTACAACAGTCTCGCACATTCAAATGCTTCTCGACTTCAAATATCCCCACAACCAAATGCCCCAGAACCTAAATACCTCCACAGACAAAGGCCCCTTAGTCTTAAAGAATATGCAGATACAAATGACCCTCAGCACAAAATACCCATGGTGAGTGAGGTAGGGGAGATGGGTGCCAGTGGTAAGAGCAGGCCCTGGATGTCCTAAAGCTCCTTATCTGGTTCTCGGCTTCCAATACTCAAAGTCCTGTAGTTCATTCACCATTGTCATGTTCTGACTTGCAGTTCATGTCTCCATTCATGTCAAAATTCTTGGTGTCATCTGCAGGAATGGGGTGTCTTATGATATGAGATGCATCTTGTTTTGTATAACGTTGTCTGCTGTTCTTAAATCTGACAAAGTCCAAAATATGTTGACAATCCAATTTGTTTTCTTCCCTGATGAACTACTGAGTCTCTGATGAACTACTGTCAATTGTTCATCCCTCTTCAAGAGCTATCCTAAAGTGTCTTTACAGGCCTGCGGATAGTTATGAAGTATCTTGCGCTGTACTGAAGCAGCTGAGCTCCTGTCTCCTTTGTCAAGGGCTCTGAAATTGTTAAGGAAACCTCAACTCTTTTTGGTTTCTCATAGCAACCTTGGCTTTGTAACCTGCAAACACAGCCAAGCAGTGTTAATGTATTTTTCCATAGACAATCTTTTTGCAAATTTAATATAAAATATATAAAGGTAGATAATCAAGCAAAAGTGAAAGGCTCTTTCAGATGATTAATTAGTATTCTTCCTAAATAATTTTTTAATTTGAATACACTTTTTTTTCTCCTGCAGTCCACACAGCCAAATGCGTTTGTGAAGACTAGTGCATCAGCAGAATTACAGTACGTTATCTTCATGTTTCTTTTAATGGGTTTTGTGGCTCATTGGGATTAATATATCTGCTGTAAAATTGGTATGGTGATGCTTAAAACAATGTTTATTTAAATGAAAAACGTTGGTTACGATCAAGGAAATGACCAGCGCATACCTACAAAACGGAACTGTTAATTGTAATAACCTGTCGCCTCCACCAGATGGAGATCGTTGCTATTAAAAATGGAGATGAGCACAAGTTATCTGTAGTTTCACGGTTGGTAAAATAGCAAAAACGTTGGTCTTCATTTTAAATAATGCTGTACTTTAATAAACTGTTTCTGACTTTTATCCTTTTATAAGGCTGCTAACCTACATTATTTTAAAATTGCCCCAGATTTGTGAGTGTTGTTTTGATCAGTGAGTAGGCAGGTGTGTATCTGCGCTCTCACACAGAGTAGTTCGTTATGCTCTCTTGGACTACTGGCTACAGATGGTTACGTTCAACCTGGTAACAGTAAGACACCCTTTGAGTGCTAGTGAAGCACTAGAATGACAGATTAAGCTAATTAAATGGATTTGTGTTGGGTTCTTTGTGTTGGGTTCTTGGTTAAACTTGTTTTTCATCCTTGTCTCCATCTCCCACATCTGAGTCCTGTGCCTTTAGTGACTATAAAGGGACTTGATTAGTGTTGTTTAAAAGACATGGCATGTGGTGTAGCATGTTCCACATGCAGGACTTTTCTAGCCTCTGCTTTAGACCTAGTAGAGTAAGAGTCTCTCTGTCCAGTTAAGATCATTCACTGCAGGTTTGTTTGTTTCATTTAATGTCACTTTCAACACAAGGTTACATTATATATACTCGGATTAGGCCAATTTAGCGTAATCAAATAATCAATTTTACTTGGAAGCAAAAGATGTGTACATGTATGGTGGAATGGGTGGGCTCAAATATTCCCATCTATAAAAGTGGGGCACTGCAGAAAAAAGTTTGAGTACCACTGCATTTAAGCAATAGTTGATTCAGCCAATATTTCTTTAGAAGAGAAGCAGCTTGAGAGGACCCAGACTTGGATAAGGAAGTTATCCTGTGCCTGAGACTGTAAAACAGGATAAGGTTCTTAAGAGTTCTTGTGGAACTTGGAATTAGGAAAATCACCTCACCTGAACACCCAAAGACTTCCACTTTCTAATTCCAAGAGGCTGTCCTAGAGTTGAACAGGAGCTCTTAAGACCTTTTGTACGATCTCACTCGTAGGATGTCAATGAAGTATTTCGGAGTCCAGATGAGAGATTGTAGTGCTGTTGCCTCCAGACGAAAAAGTGAATGGGTTCTGATCTTGGTACAGGGAAGGTACTGAAATATTAGTTATGGGATCCCTCATGTTTTGGATACAGTACATGGCGATGCAGTTGACTGTATAATTCCTGTAAAGCAATAGTTGATGCAGCCAATTATGTTCTTAGAAAGAAGGAACCACTGGACACATCCTGGACCTTAGAGACTAGTCCAGGTTAAATGACTCACTGCAGCCAGACTGCAGATGAGGAAGTCAGTGGGCCAGTGTAAGCATGTCCTTCATGGGACGCCACACACTCCTTTATGAAGAGTGTCTTTACTGCATAACCTTAAGGTCGGACCCAACAGTAGAAAGCTGGTGATGTTGGGATTAGAACTCCCAACCTTCTGATCCGTCGCCAAGACGGAACCACTAAGTCCCCTTATCTTATGAGTTGAATAGTTTGACCTCCAAAATGTGATCCTCTTTGCGGTATGAACTTGTATTCCACCTGTTAGCTGATGCATGATAAAAGATCCCTTGGTATGAGGGTAGGTGCAGCATTGAACCGTCAGTGGCTGGTGTGAGTGCCAGTCTGCGGTGGCTCTGCCTGCTTTGCCCTATATGGCTGTGTATGGAGCTGTGAGCGCAAATCGCGCAGTCAGTGGTGACTCTCTGGTGGTGAGTCTGCAGCGCCGGGCTCCGCTGCTGCTACAGCCATGGCTGAAGGGGGTGAAGGAGAAGATGAGATTCAGTTCTTACGGACTGTAAGTACATCTAGCTCGAACGGTGCGCTTTATGAAAGGCGAGTTCGGCTTTAGCCCATGTAATGTGTGCAGGTGGTCGGCGCTAAATCAGAAAGCGGAGGCGGCAGGTTTGAGGTCGTAGCTGGTGGATTTGCACCTGCTGAACTGATAGTGTTGTGTGTGCGTTCGTGTGCGCTGTTAGTTGTGGACTTGTGTTAATTTGAAACATGATGCACCTGCGTGTGGAACTGAATATAGATGAGATTAGTGCAGACGGGGAAAACTTGACATCAGTCCTCGAACGATCGCTAAAAGTTTTCTTTCCGCAATATATAATGAGTTCTTTATTTAACAATATATTGATGTGCATGTGTGTGTTTTTCATATAGCTTGGTGCGTGTATCTGTCTAGATATAGATCTTATTGTTGTGCATATAAGACGGGTATAGGCTATAAATCCTGATTTGGATACACACGGTTATAGATACCTGTAGCGCATATATATAATATCTCGATTTGAGGTTTATATATAGATCTATTATATATAGATGTGTGTATCGCTGGTGCATTGACACATTTGGCTGTGCCTGAGGGAGTGGAGGCCAGTCAGGGGTTGTCCTCAGGTGCTGTTACAGCGACCTCTTTCCATTCCTGCGGTGGACTGATGTCCTCTCCAAGGCGTTGTTACGAATGCTCCCTGTGTTCTTTGGGGATAGGTGGAGACCTGTGACCCTGACAAGAAGTAAAGTTAAAACCTGTAAAAAGTATGAACATGTATATGTTAATTAATTTATGTATGTTTTTTTATATACATCTTCCATAGATTGCTAAGTGTGTGTCTGTCTGTTTGTCTCTGTACCGTGGTGCTTGAAAGTTTGTGAAACCTTTAGAATTTTCTATATTTCTGCATAAATATGACCTAAAACATCATCAAAAGTAGATAAAGAGAACCCACTTAAACAAATGAGAGAGAAATATTATACTTGGACATTTATTTGAGGAAAATGATCCAATATTACATATTAGTGAGTGGCAAAAGTATGTGAACCTCTAGGATTAGCAGTTAATTTGAAGGTGAAATTTAGTCAGGTGTTTTCAACCAATGGGATGACAATCAGGTGTGAGTGGGCACCCTGTTTTATTTAAAAAACAGAGAACTATCAAAGCTTGCTCTTCACAACACATGTTTGTGGAAGTGTATAATGGCACGAACAAAGGAGATTTCTGAGGACCCTCAGCAAAAGAGTTGTTTGATGCTCATCAGGCTGGAAACCATCTCTAAAGAGTTGGACTTCACACAATCCACAGTCAGACAGATGGGTACAAATGGAGGAAATTCAAAGGAAAGGAAAACACTGCATTCCATGCATAAGAACCTTATCCCATCTGTGAAACATGGGGGAGTAGGTAGTATCATGGTTTGGGCCTGTTTTGCTGCATCTGGGCCAGGACGGCTTGCCATCATTGATGGAACAATTTATTCTGAATTAATTCAGAGGAAAATGTCAATTCAAGAATCTCAAGAGAAGGTGGGTCATGCAGCAAGACAACGACCCTAAGCACACAAGTCATTCTACCAAAGAATGGTTAAAGAAGAATAAAGGTAATGTTTTTGTAATGACTTTTGCTTTCAGGAAGGGCACACCAGATACTGAAAGGAAAGGTTTTACATACTTTTTGCCACTCACTTAATATGTAATATTGGATCATTTTCATCAATAAATAAATGCCCAAGTATAGTATTTTTGTCTCATTTATTTACTGGGTTCATTTTATCTACTTTTAGGATTGTGTGATGATGTTTTAGGTCATCGTTATGCAGAAATATAGCAAATTTTAAAGGGTTCACAAACCTTCCAACACCTCTGTGTGTGTGTGTGTGTGTGTGTGTGTGTGTGTGTGTGTGTGTGTGTGTGTGTGTATATGTGTATATATATATATATATATATATATATATATATATATATATTAATTTGTATATAATAGTACACTTAGCCTTTGCTATTTCTGTAATCTCAGCAACGGTTTGGCATTTCATCCAGCACATGCTTTTGTTGCCCTTTTTTCTATAGGATAGACTCTAGACCCTATTCACAATCCAGGCCAGGAAAAAGCAGAGCTAATATGTGGAATACATAAATATCTGTGATAGACTAGCGTCCTGTCCAGTGCATACTTACACCTGCACCCTGTGTTCTCCTGGGAGTAAGCGTCAGAGCCCCTGTGCCCTGAGCAGGAAAATAAAGGGTTTAAAAATATATAAATTCTTGGCATTTCTAAAAATTCTTAACCAAATAAATGTAAGTTAAGCATGATGAGGTTATATTTCTGTTTAGGTTCACTTGAAAATGGTATCAAGTGTGAAAATATCCATATCCACTGTTAGGACAATAATTATTTACACAACTGTAAGCTGTAAGGAACCTGTTTGGAAGAGGACGCAGGTGGGACTTTGATTAAACCTGGGTTTTATGGTTAGATGGATATGGATGGCAATACAATAATTCCATTGTTATTGTAGAGGATGATTGTAGTTATGGAGCTGGTTTTCTTCCAAGTACCCTGATTAACTTATGATACAGCATCATGGACTTCATTAAGTACCAGGAGAAATTAAATGAAAATCTGACTCTGCTAAGAAGCTGTAAATTGGTCATTACTGGATCTTCCAGTTAATCCACACATAATGGCTAAACACAGACTCAAGCTTTTGGCCAAATGAAACAGCAAGTGATGAACGACTGCTTACGCATTCATAAATACTCGTTGAGTGAAAACAGGGTAAATTTAGATGGTAACCTGCAAGTCAAGTCAAACTTTTTTATATAGCGCCTTTAAATTGGAGCACTGAGTAAGCCTAGTGGCAAGGAAAAACTCCCTAAGAAAGAAACCTTGGGAGGACCAAGACTCAAAAAGGGATCCAAACTCTTTGGGCTGCATATATGTTATAAGTAAGAATAAAACCAGAGTGAGAAAGTTTGTGACGTTGCAAGCTCAGTCAATCAGCATAGGGGAGGGGGCATAATTGCCTCTGATGAGGTCTGACTAACAGTTTGAGGACTTGAACCGAAGGCAGAAGAACATCTTGGTGTGTGGATGAAGAGGTGGCAATTATTGACACATTTTTCTGAGCATTCTTACGTCAATTAAATGTTAACTTTCTCATTTTTGCTGTGACGTGATTGTATTTCTTTGTATTAATCCGACTTTTGAGTAGGAATCTCCAGGTGTGAGTTTGCTCCTCTGTAAATTCCTCAGCCGGCAGAAATTCCCCAAGGTTAATATTTGTCACCTCCAAGTGTTTGGCATTCCTGCTGTGGCGTATTATGGACAACGCTCAGATTCCATGCGTCAGTGGCATGCTAACAATCTGATGACACTGAAAAGTGAGAGGCTTTCTGAGTGAATATTGATCACAAAAAGGCGTGGTCAGCAAAACATCTTACACTTGCTGCATTTAGATTTAGTCATTTATCCAGAGAGACTTAACAGCTGATGTACGATCTTACAATCACTGTAGTTGTGGGTTAAGCACCTTGCTCAAGGACCCAACATTGATACCTTAGCAGAAGAAGGAGTTGAACTCTGGACCTTCTGGTCCGCAGGCACCACAGGTCAAATTTAGTTCTGCATAAGAGGATAAAAATTAGGTACAAAATCCAGCATTTTCTTCAGAAAAATGTGATCAAATGTGGCAGAGCAGAGCAACATGATATGAAGGGTTGCCAAATTTGAACTAAACATTTCTGGTAAGTCTTAGCAGAGTAAAACTTAACACAATTGCCCTTACTGGGGCAATTTTCATTGAAGATATTTACATTGAAACATTCCAGATATTGTGCATCTTGCACCTGCTATTATTCTCTTTTATAACTACTTTGGTAGAATTATTGATGGCTTGCTTGCATATTTATCTTTACCTTTTAAAAATCCAATTTGAAATGGGAAGAGCTTGATGCAGATCCTTCATGAGACAGGTCTCACCATGCTGTTAACGTGCTAAGGTGGGAAAGCTGGCAGTGAAGGGTATACAGTTACTAAATGGAAGTACATGAGGAATTAGATACAGTATGACTGTCCTCTTGTTGTTTTTTGGCCATTTGCCTTAGAACAGTGCTTCTTAACCTTTTCAAGGTCATGGTCATTTTCCAACATTTGAATTGTAGCACATCCATTGGCGTATGGATCTGGATTTATATTAAGTGCCCAAGGTGGTAAGGTGGATCTTTGATTTTAAATCTCTCAAGGCTTTTTTTTGTGTGATCACAAGTGGATGGAAAATGAATCCTTATGTCCATCTGAAATTTATATTTAGCGTCATTGAAGGGAGTTCTTTAAAACGCCGCTGGCAGTCCTGTAGCAGTGGGCTTATTTGGAGTTTATCTTGTTCTGGTAGCCTTTTACATTCCAAGAGAAGGAAGGGTTTAAATTTAGCCTCCTTTCCCCCACACCCACCTTTTTCTGGCACCGATGTAAGAAAGAGCCATTGCATCAGCTAGCTCAGTTAACTGGGCTACCAAACAACCTTTTAACACCCTGTTTATTGGAGTATATGAATATTTAGGAACCAGCAGCAGCGGCAAATATTTTAGTACAACTGCAACTACAATGGTTGCTTGGTCTGTTGAATATTGGGTGCAAAATGTATTTCTGTTTTCAATTGCCATATAGATATTTTTGTTGGGATTATTTGAGGTTTGTACACAATTGTACAATAGAAACACCTTCAAGACTATGGTAATGAAGTTTAGGTGAAAAACACGTTAGAAGTTGTAAGTAAATTTGATTTTTCTTAAAAAGAGGAAAAAAAAAAGTTAATGAAGATTTTCCATTTTCTTGCATGTTGATTATTTCATGGTTTTATGGGGGTACATTTTTGTAATTGTAGAAACGTGCATTTTTTTTTACACTTCATTTATAAACTTTAAGTATGAATAACCCTATTGGATTGTGTATATATTTTTACATTTATCTATTTATCAAAGATAAAAAAAAAAAAAAAACAATAATTAGTTCTGTTAACTAGGGATGTGCTAAAAAAATTGATAAAACAGTATATTGCAGTATTTATTTTTGCAATATACTACATCGATTTTCGGCTCAAAATATTTTTTGAACGAAGAAAAAACATTTGAAATGGGATGTAAATTACAATCTCCGCTCCTATAGATGTCGCTGTATCAATTTGATGTAATGTATTAAGACGACTCAGATTTACACCGTGTCTTGCATTTCAGCTGTTTTTATATTTTGAAGTAATGTCACAATACATCTCAGTATGCATCGTATCCCAATGTAGCATGATATAATCGTATCGTGACCCATGTATCGTGATGTGTATCATATTTTGAAGTCCTTTCCAATACCCACCCCTACTGGTAACACTCCACCGCACCTACATTAATCAGCCTTCAGACTGCACAGTACTTTTGTTCACCAAAAAAAATAGAAATAAAAAACCTCTATGCCTATAGCATATGAATTACAAGGAGTAAAAGAACATACAAAGAAAGGATATACACCAAATTAGGAAATGTATGAAACCACCACTGTGTTGGATCATTTTTAATGTCAGCCATTCATCATGTTCTTAATTTTATGCCCCATTTAGAAATGAAGCACACTCACAGGACACAAGCAGTAATGAGTGATTTCAGGACCTGTTTTTTCCATTATTTAAAGAAGACCTAACAACAGCTGTACTTTTTTTTAGGTTGGCCTTTAGAGAGCATTTTTCAGTTTGGGATTTTTTTTTTAACTGTAGTGCATTTATGTGAGTTTATACCCATCAGTTTGTGAAGCATTTTGCTTTGTCCCCCAGTTTCATTTTAATTGATAAATATCAAACTAGCTAACTCGTTTTGTTTTTATATTTTGCTCCAGTCTTGTACTGGATAGATACTCTATATGTGACAATCATAAATGAAAAGCATGTTACACATACTCAAAGCTATAAGAAAATGAATAAATGAATACCCTTAACCCACTTTGGAGACTTTAACTGCGTTTGTAGCTGAACATTTTATTAGCAAGCAAAGTTGACTTTTTATGTAAGATGGAAATTCGAGAGGGAAGACTGAGATGGTTTGGACATGTGCAGAGGAGGGATAGTGGATGTATTGGTAGGAGGATGTTGGAGATGGAGCTGCCAGGCAAGAGACGGAGAGGAAGACCAAAGAGGAGTTATTTGGTTGTGGTGAATGAAGATATGCAGAGGGTTGGGGTGAGAGTAGAGGACGTGGAGGACAGGGTGAGGTGGAAACGTTTAACTCGCTGTGGTGACCCCTGATAAAGGGAGAAGCCGAAAGAAGAAGAAGAAGACCAGCATTAGAGAATGACACACAGTTTGCTTTGGCCTGTAGTGATGTAGAATGCAAGTCCTGAGCTTTATATCACACAATAGATTCACATTGTTATATACAATAAAGTCAGTTAAAACTAATTCTGATTATTATTCTAGTACTAAATTAGACCATTACTTGTGCCTAAGGCTAACCTAAACTTGTTGTATTGTGAATTAATAAGTGACTTATCAGGACCAGAGATGGAACTGCACAGCCCATAAGCCGACAGGTCCCCTTTGACACAGGTTCCCTAGGCTTCTGACCTTTTTTCTGGCTCTTTTGCTGAATTCAGGTCTCTTTGCATTGATTAAACAGAGTCTGACGTCACCAGCTCCCTGGCATGAGTTTGCTCCCAAAGGTCTTGTAGCCATCTGTGCTGAAGGGCAAAATATCTTGTCTCATCCATCACCTTTGATGGGGGGACAAAAGTATATGAGATGTTTGTCTTCAAGCAAAGTGGCCCATAAATAAATATTGATTACAGTAGCAGATGCTGATAGTAGTACTGAAAAAGGCAACTTTTTAATGCTAGACTGGTGTACTGTAGCTACAGGAGAGGGACAAAATAATGGAGCATGTAATAAATAACATTGTACTGTTCCTTGTGACTTTTGTTTAGTGACCTGCTGCATTATCATGCTGGAAGTAGTCATTAGAAGATGGAATACCATGAAGGGATGCACATAGGTCGCAAAAGTACTCAAATATGCTGCGACATTCAAGTGACGATTGATTGGTATTAATGGGACCAAAGTGGGCCAAGAAAACATTCACCACACTCTTACATCACCTCCACCAGCCTGGACTGTTGACACAGTGCGGGTTGGGTCCATATCACCCATGTTGCCCCAGCAGGAATTGAGATTCGTCAGACTAGTGTGAAAATCTCAGCTCAGTAGTTATTGAAATACTCAAACCAGCTCATTTGCATCAAATCTTGTGATATGATCAAAATCACTGAGATCACATACTACCCTATACTTATGGTTGATCTCAATGTTACCTGAAGCTGATGGCCTGTAGATGCATGATTTTATATTGCACTGCTCTGACAAGATTTGGCTCATTTAGATTTTTGTGTAAGTGTGTGTTTACAGTTACATCATTTAGCAGACGTCCTTATCCAGAGTGCCTTACAATTGTTACAGTCTCATAATCCAAGCAAAGATTAGGGTTAAGGGTTAGGTTTAAGGGCTCAAGGACCCACCAGTGGCAGCTTGACAGGGGTGGGATTTGAACCTCTGGACCTTTTGGGCCAAAATACTGGTCCAAAGCCCAGGAGCTTAACCAAAAGGCTACCACAGTCCCACAGTATGGTCCTAATAATGTGCTAAGTGAGTGTACATGTATAATGCCTGAAAAATTATCATACCCCTTTGAAATACAGATATGCGCCTTTTAACGTCCATCTGATCAATATCCATTTGCTTTAACATTGAGGTTTTAAGAATTATAAAAAGAAATAAAAGTCTGTCTTGTGTATATCAAATTCACGTCTGAATGACAGCTAGTATGAGCGAACCCTTGCAGCCTTGAGGGCAGAAAACGTTCCTTTAAGTTTAGTTTTTGAGATTTTAGAAAAGATGCAAAGATAGGAATTAGTTTTTTGTACAGTACAGTGCCCTATTAACATTTTCATATTGTGTTTTACTTAATATTATTATTTAAAATACAACTCTATGTGCAAAGCACTTAAGCTACTGTGTGACTATGGTACTGTCCATTTCAGACAACGTCCTGCTTTACAGAACATAATGCAGACATAAAACAGTGTACACCTGTATAGTTTTCCAGCTTTAGTTAGACATTTTGCCATTACATTCAACATTCATTTTAGAAAAAAAGGCCATAGTTCTGAAAATGAGTTACGTACAGAAACCAAAATAGTAGGGTTGGAAGTGACCAGCCCCTTGATTTAATACTTCGTGGAACCACCTTTTGCTTTATTTACAGCTGTAAGTTTGTTTGGATATGTACCATGATTTGGCCACATAGTTTGAGGACAATTTGCCCATTCTTCATTGTGGAACATTGTGGAATATTTATTCTCTGATTTCCTGGTCAGCGTTATAAAATGATTAAAATTAGTTTGTCTACTTTGGTCCTCTATAACCTTGGAGACCTAAGAAAAGAACGTGGTTCCTTTGACTAAGAGGTTTACACCAACACATGCGAGCAAGACTGAAGTTATATTCAGCAACACATTTGAAATGAGACTCTGCATGCATCGATTGCCTTTTTTGAGCTGTGCTCAAGTCGAAAGTCAAGCCAATAAAATGGTCTAGATGATTGTTATGGAGTAATGGGTTAATGGATCTTTATTGAGCTGCAGACCTTTAATTGGATGTTTTATATAAAAAATAGTATTATGTTAATAATAATTTTAGTCTTATATTCTTTGTCATGTTAAATTCAGGGCAAGTGTTCTGCTTTTAATTGAGTGGTGCTCAAATGCAGTTCCGTTCAGCTTTGTATTTACTTACCTAACAAGCAAAGTACTACAGTGTTAGATACCAGATACAGTGTGTGGTCAGGTCTGAGCTTGTGTTGACAGATTTACTGGATAGTCGGTGTAAAGCAGAAGAGCCTAATGCCATTCCTGCAGATCTACCACCATGCAGTTCAGTTTCAACTCACCTGCCACTAATGTTCAGAAGATAGACAAATGACGGAGACAATGATCACAAATGGTTGTGGTGATTTAGTTTAAGGTCATTCCAAATGAGGAAAAGCCTTTACTTCATGGCTACCTGCAAATGGTTATTTTTGAAAGGACTGATGGATGACTTGCTCTTGAGATCATTTCTGGCGCTATTACCCTGAAAGGCCAAACTGGCGATTATAAATCAAGCGTAAGTTGAATCATTAACAGTCAGTGCTGTGGGTAACGCCTTGCATCTAATTCTTTTTTTCTTGTGACTAAAATATATAACGCATTATTTTGCTAGTTACAGTTACTGATTAATTAAAACATTGCTTATGTTTCTGAGTGAAAGATGAATTAATTACAGCAACAAACCTTCAATACTTCTGCCTACTGTTGGGAGAAACAAGGTTTTCTGAAGCTTTGAATAATTTGACCCAGCTGTTTGAAACATGATTCAGTGTTTCAAAACCCGCACACCTGCCTCAGGAAAAATCTGAAAAACTCCACAGATATTACAGTGATTTGAATTTGAACATTGATGTTCTTTTTTTACTTAAAATATCTTATTTACAAGACTATTGGCTGCTGCCCTTGTACCGTATTTTTCGGACCATAAGGCGCACTTAAAATCCTTTAACTTTCTCAAAAATCGACAGTGCGCCTTTAAATGTGGTGCGTCTAATGTATGAATTAATTCTGGTTGTGCTTTCTGACCTAGAACCGATTGTAGATGGTACACGGCGCTCATAAATCTGTCAAAATGTTTTAGCACGGACCTTGGTAAGTTACGAAGCTTACGGCCACCGTAGTGCGCAGCATAGCGGGAGTAATACGGTATGTGCTTCAGCATTAGGGTACGTGCATTCATTCATACATTTTTGAAGCGGATTTCAAACACAACTCTATCAGTCACGCAGTACAACATGGTCATAGAGCAGCTGCGAGAGAATTTCAACATTAACGAATCAATGGGTACGGGAAGAAGTGGAGGAAGCAAGAAGACACCCTGCGCCAGGTTAAAGACCAAACTGAGCTTCCGACGGAACTTAAGAGTTTTGTTTCATTTCATGCGTCTTATAACCCGGTGCGCTTTATGTATGAAAATATACCGTTAGCAGCCGACGTTGATATTGCGTCTTATAATCCGGTGCGCTTTATGGTCCGAAAAATACGGTAGTTTGTAGTTGGATTAATTTAGTTTTTTATCAAACTTTAAAGTTAAATAATGATTAGTGGTATTACCTTTCCAATTAGTAAACTCAACTAATGAGCAAAGTAACTACATTTTGAAAGAAGTTCAGGTATGCGATGCTAATCATCCATGATATGTCCATGAAATCACATGTTATGCAGTCTGTATACACCATATGTATCGTACTTTTACTATACATAACAGTGCTACATGGAATACTGTACTATACTTTTGATTTATTTAATATCATCACTGACACCACATATTGAATATTCTGATTTTTATTTTCCTTTTACTATTTACTACTATACTACTTATGTTTTACAACTTGTCAAATAGAAATTAATCTGCAAATGTCTCGTGATCCATACACTGTTCTGGTGCTGCGGAGTGTAGATCCAGCATGTTATTGACCCGAGTGGTAAGATCTGCGGTTGATCATCTCTGTACTTATAACAGACCCAATGACAGCCAAATGTTGCTCTGCATTAAGTCTGCTCACACTGATGCCACGTGTGTAAAACTGTCTACACCAGAGGCTGCGCTGTTACGTATGTCAGCTGTACTGTGTTAGCCTAGCGGTTAAGGTACTGGACTATGGACCAGAAGGGCCAGGGTCCAGTCACACCCCTGCCAAGCTGCCACTGTTTGGTCCTTGGGCAAGACCCTTAACCCACAGTTGCTTGGATTGTAACAGTTGTAATTGCTAACATTGTATCAGATGCAAGTCGCTCTGGATAAGGGCGTTTGCTAAATGCCTAGATGTAGATGTATCTGGCAAGGTAAAATATTGGTTTTGTAAGTTATTAAACTTAATAGTAATGATAATAACCTTTATCGGAACATGGACTTGTATGCGAGTGGACGTTATGTGATGCATACCTGTAATTAGTAATTTGTGATGGCTTACTTTTGAGTAGCTGCCCCAACATTATTAACAGATTTTGGAATAAAACCGTCAGGAATAGTGGTCTGTCCTGTAAGTCGTGGTAAATGGGCGTCCATTTTCATCAGTACTTCAGACTGTACTGCATTTCTTGTGCATTTGTTTGTCTTTGTAGAGCTGCTTTTGAATGAACTAAGTGAATGCTTGCTGATTACTCTGCCCTGGAGCTGAAGTCAAATAAAAGCGTATGCATTTCTAATGGGCATTGATGGTGCCAGTGCCTGTTTAATAAAAAATCAGTCTGGTACAAATCTGCAGTTAGTTTCGAATTAAGGAGATGGTCACTCTGCTACGTGTACAAGTGTCATCTGATATTCAGTGACATTTGACGTGGAAATGCGAGTGGCACTGGCAATAGACAAGTGCTATCGATCTTGCAAACAAATCTTCCCAGAACTGCCTAGCTGTCACTGTTGGGTCCCTGGCCTTGATGCTCAGTTGCTTGAATTTTTTATCATGTCAGACTGTATCAGTTGAAAGTCTCTTTGGGTAAGGGCATCTGCTAAATGTTGTAAGTGTAAATATTTTGGTACTTGGAGGGAATTAGACACCTTAAACCCGAGTAAAGCAAAATTGGTAACATTTTAAACGCCTTCCAAATCTTCATGATAGAAAATAAGTGGCAAAAGAAACTGCTTTGTATGAGAAACTTGACAATGTTTGGAACTTACAAACTAAACATGCCCATCCACAGTTCTTGTATGGATCAGTCCTGCTATCCGAATTTACTCCAGTAAACAATATTCAGATAGAAGGGGGCCTATTTCCATTATATCCTATGGGAATAATAGTACTTGGTTCTGGCATCTTTAAAAGGCTACCATTGACTGTCTTGCCTGTTATTTGTGTATTGGGTAGGGATTTGTCTCTATATTGCATTCCTCACTTGTACAACACTGTGCACTTGCCATGTGCATTACTAAATTATTGTTACTGCCTAACATGTTTCTTGCTGTCTGTGTGTGGGGCAAAAATGTTTTTTTTTCCTTTTCCTAGTGCTTTATCTTCTAATAAACTACTGAATAAAACTGAAGTATAGCTTACTTACTATAGGAGGCGAGTGGAGGGTGTAAGGAAAGCATGGCTAAGTAATTCTTTGTTATTGTGTTTTTGCTTATTTGTTGGCTAGGTGTGTGTGTGGGTACAGAAAAGACCTAGAATTTTACATGATTTAGCAGATGCTCTTATCCAAAGTGACTTACAACCCATACAAGCGCCCAAGAGTAGCAGCTTGGGAGTACTGAGACTTCAATCCTGGACCTTCTGGTCTATAGTTCATTTTAATGGCTGTGCCACCACATCCCTATATTATAACATTATTCAGTTGTTGAAAGATTAGGGCATAGTTATGATCAGATCCTTGTCTAGAGTTGGACACTTGGTGTATGTATTATATTATATTTCTCTTTTATTATTAGACCTTGCACACTGCTTATTTTTGAAGGTTTTTAATCTATTTGATCAATAGTTATCACTGTATTCCTATATTAAATATTGTCCCATGCATGCAGATTCAGTCTGCTCGGTTTAATACAAAGCAGAACTAATGCAAAACAGAGATTCTCCATTCGAACTCTGGCTTTGACACTTTCATTTATCAGGATTCATGGTTATTGGGCTGTGACTGAAAGCCATCTTTCTTGTTTCAAAGGCTATTTTAAAGCAATATGCATGGAAAGTAGACCTGAGGAATCAAATTTGTGACACCATGCCGCTCTGCGGTCTAATTTTACTGTTTCGTACCAGCTCTGTGTCTGAGTTTCACACTATGGCTTTTGCTGCGTCATTCAGATAGTGGAGATTAAAATCTCACCATCTGCATGACTGCTAGTGCTGGTATAATGGGTTTTGCATTCCGCAGTTTTGTTTCTAGTGTCGAAGGTTTAAAAAGGGTGAACTCTCTTTAACATGCCACCTTATTTATCTTCCAACCACCTTATTAGCCATTAGGCAAGCAGGTCGATAGCAACTGGAGTGTGGAGATGGTGGGCTGGGAGAATGGGTGGTTAGTTACTATAATGAAAATGCATTGTGTTCTGGATTTGATCCAGTGCTCACTGGAAATGCATCCTGCTATTACATTAGAAAAGACATTTGTTCGTTACGCCAACATTGTCTTAAACCATTATTAACAAAATTATACAGTGGCATGGAAAATAAACTTTACATATGCACAATAGACACAAGGGACATTTCTTGAAAATTATTCCTATAACAAAGTGTTCCAGTACACTGCATTTCTAAGCACAAACAAGCGTAGTTCATATAACATGTACCATATATGGTGTGACCCTGTTGTACAGGAAAACTGGCGCAGATGAATTGTAGCTCATTCCCCCATACAGGGCAGCCTCAACTCCTGGACGTTGGTTGGTTTTTTCCAATGAACTGTTTACACAACATTTCTAATGGATTAAGGTTAGGACTTTGACTTGGCCATACCAAAACATTAACCTTGTTCTTCTTTAACCATTCTTGGACTGCCTATATGTTCTGATATGGCAATAAATACAAAAACTAAACCTAACCATTATTTGGTAGAATGATTTGTGTGTTGAGGGTCATGATGTTGCTGCATGAACCACTTTTTCTTGAGATTCAATTCATGGACAGATGTCCTGGCATTTTTCTTTTTTTTCCTCTTTATACAGTATATTTGTACGTCCTGTGTGAAAATCAAATGTTTTTCAGTCATTTAGGCAGCAATTTTTAATGTTTTTTGATTATTATAAGCAGAGTATTTTTGCTTCACAGTATGTGGGAACACTCCACAGAAATGAGACGGCAGAAATGTAAGCTTCATTTAGTCAGCTTTCATTAATCTCTAAGACAGGAGTGGGTGCAGGCTGTCCAGAGATATCTACTAGTTTGTGACAAATGCAAGTTATTTACAGAATGACAGATCAGGTGAGAAATTGCACATTATTGTGTGATAGTGGAAAACTCCAGTCTAATGAGTTTAGATCTGAATACTCACAGTGCAAAAGGAGCTAGATGTGCCACGGTAAATGTGGGGTCAACATTCGAGTCACTTTAAGTGCATTCAGGGGCCTGAAGTTTGTGGACACTCATTCTAAGTAGTGATCTCTTATTTCAGCTCACTGACTTCTCACAGGTTTGTAAATTGAAGCCTACGGACATGGAATCTCCAAAGGCAAACAGCAGCAGTAGAATGGGTTGTACTGAAAACCTCAGTGACTCTTAATATGACACTTTCATAGGTTTCCACCTTCTACAAATCAGTTATTCAACCTTCTGTTCTGTAAAGTACATAAAGACATGGTTTGCCAACTTTGATGGAGATCTTGGTTGGTTTGTACAGACCAAGAGTCCTTTGAGTCAGTGCCAATTGTGAATAAGGTCATATTGTCCGATGTCAATGCTCAAACCTAGCCGAAAGACTTCTCAGAAGTGTGAAGGTTGTTCATAACATAGTTTTATTGTTTTAGAATGTAAGCATTGCATGTCCACCATCCTTATATTATACAGTCAAACCCTGCTATCTGAATTCCTACTGTCCAGTTTCCTGTTATGACCTATTGTTTTGTTTAATATCCTAACCTGCTATTCAAATCACAAACTCCTGCTTGCATTGCATCCCAAAATATTGAATCTGCATTCCAAATCCAGCACCAATTGAGTGCATGTCAGCATTTTGGAAGTGAAGGGTGATCAGAACGGCATATTGTAACTACGTGGCTCGTATCTGTAATTATTTCATGTTAGGTTTTGTTGTGCATGGTGATAAAAATCATTTTGTACAAAGCAAAACTGCTAGGCAGTAACCCGGGGAACAAACTACATACACACTCAGGGTACTATATATGGGCGAGCAAGATCGATGAAGAGGATGAGTAAGGTAAATGGATATTCATCAAATAAGGCTACAGAAAACAAACCAGGAAAGCCAGAAAGTTCCCAGTAACATTTATTTTTCACATAAGAAATGAAAATCGTCCTTCTAGTATCCGAATATGCGTTGGCCAACCCAGATGGCGTACAACTGTATTTGTAAAACATATGTGTTCAGAAGGGAAATCTCCCGATTTATATAATCGGGAAAAAATTGAGTAAATGACATTGGCAAATGTACAGTGGGGCAAAAAAGTATTTAGTCAGTCACTGATTGTGCAAGTTCTCCTACTTAGAAAGATGAGAGGGGTCTGTAATTTTCATCATAGCTACACTTCAACTATGAGAGACAAAATGAGGAAAAATTCCAGTAAATCACATTGTAGGATTTTTTAAAGAATTTAATTGTAAATCATGGTGGAAAATAAGTATTTGGTCACCCACAAACAAACAAGATTTCTGGCTCTCACAGACTTGTAACTTCTTCTTTAAGAAGCTCTTCTGTCCTCCAACCGTTACCTGTATTAATGGCACCTGTTTGACCCCGTTATCTATATAAAAGACACCTGTCCACAGCCTCAAACAGTCAGACTCCAAACTCAACCATGGCAGAACTCAACCAGGAAAGAAAAATTGTAGACCTGCACCAGGCTAGGAAAGAGTGAATCTACAATAGGCAAGCAGGTTGGTGTGAATAAATCAACTGTGGGAGCAACTGTAAGAAATGGAAAGACATACAAGACCATTGATTAATCTCCCTCGATCCTGGGGCTCCACCGCAAGATCTCATCTTGTGGGGTCAAAATGATCAATGAGAACGGTGGAGCAAAAATCCCAGAACTACACGGAGGGACCTGATGAATGACCTGCAGAGAGCTGGGACCAAAATATCCAAGGCTACCATCAGTTAACACACTACACTGAGGGGGGGACTCAGATGCTTGCAGTGCCAGGCGGTCCCCCCCCTGCTTAAGCCAGTGTAAACATGTCCCAGGCCCGTCTGAAGTTTGCCAGAGAGCATAATGGATGATCCAGAAGAGGATTGGGAGAATATCATGTGGAAAGACTTACAGGAAATGTTTGACCTCTGTCATTGCCAACAGAGGTTATGTTACAAAGTAGTGAGTTTGAACAAATTTATTGACCAAATACTTATTTTCCACCATAATTTACAAAATTAAATTCTTTAAAAATCCTACAATGTGATTTCCTGTATTTTTTTTTTTCTCATTTTGTCTCTCATAGTTGAAGTGTACAAATGATGAAAATTACAGACCTCTCTCATCTTCCTCAGTAGGAGAACTTGCACAATCAGTGGCTGACTAAATACTTTTTTGCCCCACTGTAATTTAACACCAACATCTAACCAATAAGGAAAGGAAGTGTCATCAACTTTACTGATCAATGTCTTTTGACTGAGTGTTCCAGACTAGCCAGCTTCATCTAACTTTCACTCGCTACACCAGTGGTTCCCAAAGTGGGGGGCAAAGAAAGGATATATGAATGCCGTGCTTGTGACTTGTAGCAATTCCCTTGTAAAGCTGATTGGTCACTTTTTTTGTTCAATAAGACGTTGCAGTTTCATATGAATTTCAATGTTTGAAATAGGTTCCAGTTAAGTTTGAACATATTCATGTAGAACATATTCTTATCTGCAAAAGTGGGATACTGCAAAAGTGGGATATCTGCAAAAGTGGGATACTGGGAGCCACTGGGCTAAACCTTTTAACGTTGAATTGGAGCACTAGTAGTTGATTTTAGGTGCCCTTGTGGTTTTCGCTGTGTGTTTTGTTATTAACTGTTTCTAAATATTCAAAAATGCTCACTATAGAAATAATGTTTTTAAAAGAACAAGAGGGGATGGACATTGCATGTTCAGTGTTGAAAGGTCTTCAGGATAAAGTAGCTAAAGCATGTTCTGAATGCTGCTACACCACGTTACAGATGATGTCCCATACATCATAATCGGTATTATACCAAACATTACATGAAGAAGGGATATTTTAATGACACTTTATAAAGAATTCTACAATACAATCAGAATAGAAACGAATAGATTATAGTCTTTGATAATGGCACCACTTGCTATGTATGTAATTAGAAAGCAGAGCCAAACCAGCTATTAACGAAACATTAACAAAATACTTAAAATTTTACAAACTTGCAATCAACTTCTGTCCAGAACTCTGACACAAATAAGGTTGCAGTAAGTGGGTTGGAAATACTACTTGATGGAAAATGGTTTCGGAAGGAATAACTTGTTTTCCCCAGGGATCGAGAGCCTGTCCTGGAATTCACGGAGTGCTCCCACAGGGCCCACGTAACCTGCCATCCATGTTGCAATCCCAGCCTAGGGTTCAGACCCAGTTCCTTAGAAACTGCTGTTTCCTGCATCTGGTTCTTACCTCTGGGCCACAGGAGCTCATAAAACACATTATTATTCTAAACAGAACAGAGATGTTTATCAGTGAAGAACAAATTGTGCATTTGGGACAGATGTTGGTCAGTGATTGGTTGTCGTGAACACTGGCCAGCAGATGCACAACTCATTTAGGCTTTAGATGCACAAGTGGGGAGTCTACCTGAAATGCTATCTCAACTCTTCTAAACAGCTGCTGCAATGAGATTTGGGGAGTCTTATCAAGTATAGGACAGTCACTTGATGGTTGTTCAAAAAAGTTGCTAGAGAACTGAGTAGATGCTAGGCTTTTGTGATATTTTGCGACAAAGTTTCTTAGTTGGCAACAATAGCAGGAAAAAAAACCTGTGTATATTTAAACAGCTGACTCTAGGACTCTGATTGGGCAGAAAGTGTTTATTCATTTTATTAAAATTTTTTAAATATTTCAATTTGTAGTGCATGCCTGTATGTGACACCCAAGCCGACTGGAAGACACCTACTCGATTTGAACCAGTGTCACCATGGTGGGCACTCCCACAGGTTTACATTCATAAACATATTCCAACATGTTAAAGTACTAATAACAGCGTATTTACTTAATTGTAGGCTGGCTGGAGTTGTTGTTGAACCCTGAAAAAATAGTGAAAAATCACCTTTACAGTGGAATCATTATAAGTGACATACACTAATGTGTAACAGCATTCATTGTTTTCAACAAGTGTTGCACCGATACCATATTGGTATTGGTGCCAATACTGACACTTACACACAGTATCGGTATCTGCAGTAGAGAGCACCGATACCATGAAGCGGTTACTAGATGAAGCTTAACTGAAGCCAGCAGCATGTCCGTGGTGTGGGATTATTTTTCGCTTGGGACGAGCAGTAGCAAAACGCCTACTGCAAAATCTGCAACACCAGTGTTTTGAGGGGTGACTGAAATATAACCAACAATTAAAAAGCTTAGTAAGATTATGCTTTCCTACTTGTGCTTGTTATTGCATTGACATTTTTTTTCATGGCTCTAAAAACCTTTCAAACCAGTAAATACTCTTATTTCAAGCTTATTATAATGTATTTGGGATACAGAACACTGCTCTTACCAAAATAAAGGCACGCTTATTTATAAAAAGTGGAACGCTATAAATATCAAGATTTATAGGCACCTATTGAGCAGTTAAGTTAGAGTTCGTATTGGTACCTGGTATCGGCAGATACTTGAACATCAGGTATCGGTATCAGAAGGGAAAAGGTGTCATCAGTGCATTCCTATTTTCAACATAGTTTCACAATTCCCCCTGCCTTGCTGCTCCCAATCTTATTAATCTGAGAATGTAATCTTTGGAGCAGTGATGGTTAATGCCAAGACGAGTTCTGGTTTACAGCCCAAAGTTGGAAAGATTCTCTCGGGACTTGCTGAAGACACGCTTCAGTCAGCAGACAGAAAGTTAAAAGTGCTTAAGGAGTATTTTCACATCTTCACCTCATAGTTGTAAGTCATACTGCAATGTGGCAAAGCAAGCTAAAACCACTCGTCTGATATGACATCTTAGCACCTTGCCAGACATTTTTCGAGCACCTCAGCCCCTGAGAATTAGAGGGGGGATCTTGGTTAAAATCTGCCCTTGAACAAATTGGCAATTATGTCGCTGGTCTGTTTAAAAGAAGCCCTCCTGCCCTTTCCCTCTGAGCCATTGTGCAGGACGTGCCTGTGGAAAATAGTAAAACGCAGAGAAACATTCACCTTTTTCTTCTCAAGTGTTCAAAGTCAGTTGGCAAAGGGCCCTGGTGCCTGAAGTCGCAAGTGTCTCCTCCATACACATCAGGAGCTCTCGGGTTTACGGCCTCTGAGACATGCGTGCCCACCTGTTTCATGTTCCCCCTTAAAGCCCCGTACCTCCTAAGATGGGATGAGAAAGAGGGGGTGGAGGAAGTTCACCAGCCACTCAGTTAACACCCTGCTCTTAATCCACAGGCCTGGTGTTTGAGAAATGTTACAGGAGCCCCCTCTGGACTACAGGCATGACCAGGGCCATGGAGGGGCAACAGTGTCCTTATGGACATGGCTTCTCAGGAAATAAGGGCCATCGGACCCGGGGGTCACCGAAGAAAGAAACTTGAGAATGGACCTCCCTCGTACTATAACCTTAAACACACATGCAACCTTACCCCACCCATGGTCCCTAACTAAAGATAGACTTGTGATGCCTGACTCTCCTCAGCTCTCTAGCAGTTTTGGCCCGGCTGCCCTGTCCCCTGGAATCACTCTGGCCTCAGATTCGCTGATTCCTTGGCATCAGGATTCCATGTAAAAGCAGGGGTTGGTATCCTCTCCTAGTGGAGAGTCATAAGTCATGAGATTCGATTTTTTTTTTGGCAGTCAAATTTTTTTTAAAAATCCCAGTTGCACTGGAACTTTTTTCCAATGCCATCTACAATTGTCCCCTGATAACAATTTTGACCCACTAACGTTTAATTTATGCTTCAATAAGTTCAAATGATCCCAGTTCCAGCCAGATTTGATATCCAAAAAGCCGTCGCATTACTGCTAAAAGAACTCGGCAATGCAGTTACGTTCCCACAGAAGACATCTGTCAATTGATTACAAAGCAGGGGTCTGATTATACAAACACTACACTGGGTCCAAATGGCCCACAAAGAGGGCATAAAAATTGTTTTCCCCTGCCCTGCTTCCTATAAAAGGCTCCTCAGAAGCTACTTTTGGGTAGTGTACGTCTTGCCGAGAGATTGTTGTCTGCTAGACATGCCTCTACGACACATTTGCCAACAGCTGGGCCTGTAGATTCTCCACACTCATAGTTTGTTGAAGCTGGTGTCCCAGCTGGTCCCATAACTGCTCAATTGGCAACAAATCTTGTGACTGGGCAGGGCAATAGTGTTGCAATCTGGCAGAGGCATTGCTGGAAACCTTTACTGTGCTTGGGTGAGCATTATCGTGCTGAAAAATGCCATGAGAGGCAGCACATGTGGCCGCAGGATTACCTACACATATTGCTGAGCTATTAGTGTCCCTCCTGTCACTACTAGGTGTGACTGACTGTCATATTTGATGGCTCCCCAGATCATCACACAAGCAGTTGGGGCAGTGTGTCACTTCACAGCAAAGTCAGGATTGAAGGTGCACACCATGAGGCTTCCATACTCGAAGTGACCATCATCAGTTCCCAAACAGAACCTGAATTTGTCGCTAAAGACGATCCGGTTCCAGTCCATAGCAGTTCAGTATTTTGTCAGTATTTCCTAAATAAACTACAATAGGCTCAGCTTCCACCAGTATTCTGTTCGCTCTCTCGTGCCGAAACTGGTCTGGACACTGCAGTAGCACATGATAGGACTGCAGTCAGCGGTTTAAACATCTGTCATCTTCTGAACTTGCTAAGTCGATGCCTCCCCTTGATTTAAGGACATTGTGTGTTAAAATATCGTGTTTATGTATATTCCAGTAGTATTAACATACCACATGTCTGTTTTAAGGAGGTGACAATGTTACTGACACCACACAGCTTAAGCTACTCTGTCAAATCCTGAACTATTTTCGAGGAAGAACTAGAGGCAGCGAGGGCCATGGTTGTGTGATTCCCACATACTGAAAATGAACGTTGATTTTGTAACCCAATGTAAGAGATGAGTATGAATGTTAATTAAGGGTTTGAGTGCAACCCATCCTTCCCCTGCACTTTAATGGATTAATCACACTGTTTAGCCAGTTAGTTGAAAATATTCGATATTGGGTATATTTTTTTTTTTTTCTAGTAAGGAACAAAGTTTGGCCAATTGGGGTACACCATTCCGACAGAGATCCCTCTGGTAAAAAACATTTTATTTCCTCTGTGGGTGGTTATACTATGAAATAAGCTAATTTTGAAGATTTCAGTGTAATTGGATTATAAATTATTATTCATGTCCATATGCCAGTTGAGCGCCAAAAGTCCTAAAAAGCTCCAAGAACATTTTTTTACTTGAAGCTCTTAAAGTTGTGAGCTGAATCACAGTTATCATCATTTGGACTAATCGAGGTAAACATAATGTAAATGGAAAAAGAACTGTTAAATGAGAAACGTGGCAAAGAAAGACATTTTCACATTTGTATGAGAGGATTCAAAAGCTGCTCAGACAAAAACAGAAGTCCAGTTTTCATTATTAATTTCTTTTGTATTTTTTCTCTTTTTTTTTTTTTTGTTTTACTAAGAGTTTTTGTTTCCAAGATAAGGTAACACTAATCCCCCTCCAGCTTGTCCCAACAGGGTTTGACCAAAGATTATTTAATGGAACACCTTTTACAGTACAAGGTGCCCCCCCAAACATTATGCAAGTGGTATTTATCAAATGCCTCAATGCTTTTTTAGATGGTTTGTGTCCTGTGCTCACATGGATTAACGTGTCATTATAGATGTCTTCAAGGATGACGTGCCTCTTGATTAATTGTGGGAACTATTAATACACTGAGGGGTTTCTAATTACTGAATCAGTGGTGGGTAAGCAACTGTTTTAGCAATTTGTAAGAAAACGAAAGACATACAAGACCCTCCCTTAATAAATCCCCTTTGATCTGGGGCCCAATTGCAAGAAATCATCAATCCCCGTGGGGGCCCAAATGACCATGAAAATGGTGGGGGAAGCAAAAATCCCAAACTACACGGAGGGACCTGAATGAATTGCCTGCAGAGAGCTGTGACCAAGTAACAAAGCCTACCATCAGCCCAACACAACTTAAAACGCCGCCGAGAAAAGGGACTCAGAAATCCTGCAAGTGCCCCAGTGCCGTGTCCCCCCCTGCTTAAAGCCAGTACATGTCCAGGTCCCATCCTTGAGTTTGCCAGAGAGCATAGATGGATGAATCCAGAAAAGGAATTGGGAGAATATCATGTTGTCAGAAATGAACCAAAATAGAACTTTTTTGGTAAAAACCTCAACTTGGTCGTGGTTTGGAAGGAAGAAGAATTCTGAGTGCAATTCCAAAGAACACCATACCTAACCTGGTTAAAGCATGGAGCAGAAACATCATGCTTTTGGGGCTGTTTTTTTTTTTTCTTTTTTCCTGCAAAAGGGGAACAGGACGACTGATCCTTGTTGAGGGAAAATGAATGGGGCCATGGGTTATCGGTGGGAAATTTTTTAAAAGCCCCAAAATTCCTTCCATCAGTGAGAAGCTTGAAGATGGAAACGTGAACTACCTGGTCCTTCCAGCATGACAATGATCCCAAGACCCCAAACACACCGCTTGGGCAACGAAGGAGTGGCTCTGCAAAAAGCATTTCAAGGTCCTGGAGTAGCTTTGCCAGTCTCCAGACCTCAACCCCATAGAAAATGTCTGGAGGGAGTTGAGAGTCCGTGTTGCCCCAAAACATCACTGCTCTAGAGGAGATCTGCATTGAGGAATGGGCCAAAATACCAGCTACAGTGTGTGCCAACTTGGTGAAGACTTACAGGAAACGTTTGACCTCTGTCATTGCCAACAAAAGTTATGTTACAAAGTATTGAGTTGAACTTTTGTTATTGACCAAATACTTATTTTCCTCCATAATTTACAATTAAGTTCTTTAAAAGTCCTACGATGTGATTTCCTGGATTTTTTTTCAACATTTTGTCTCTCATAGTTGAAGTGTACCTATGATGAAGATTACAGACCTCTCTCATCTTTCTTAGTAGGAGTAGGAGCTCAGTTCGTCCGCTGAATTATCACTGTAGTGTGATGTATTAAGATGACTCTGATTGTACATCGTAACTTGTATTTCAGCTGTTTTTATATTTTCAGGGAACTATGTGGAATATTGCAGTATGCATCGTATCACAATGTTTGATGATACAATCATGTCATGACTCATGTATTGTGATGCGTATTGTATCCTTTCCAATACCCACCCCTGATAATAGTGTAGGCTAAGTACTTAACTGCTGGAATACTAATACTCATTAATGGATCAGTCTGACCATGGATAGCTGAAGTTGAAACCCACAATAGAAGCATATTCAGGCCTTTGCTTCAAGGAGACATTGTTTTCGAGGAAACCTGTTTCTAGGTGACACTACCATTTTTAGTCTTAGCAACCAAGAAAATTCAGCCTCTGTATTGTAAACAAGTAGGTGAATCATGATTGAATCATTCTTTGTGCTCATGCATATTTTCGATTCATTAACCCAGCACCATGGTGTCGTGGTGGAGTCCTGGTGGTTCAGGATGGGAATGACACAGGCCACCATGATCAGAAAAAAAACTAGGTTAGAACGGTGCTCCCTCTACCTGTATTTGGGTTTGTTTATATTGTCTATTTGTTTTTTGTTTAACGTCATATCATCTTCAATGACTATTCATGATTGGAGCAAGGTTACATCAATACTAGTCAACCACATTCATACTGGGGCAGTTTTAAGGCAACCAGCTAACATAATGCATGTTTTTGGAATGTGGGAGGAAACTGGAGTCAGAGGCAGAGTCCAAGGTCGGGATCGAATTGTGGATCTCTGGTACTGTGAGGAAATGAGATTTGTATTCAAAAACCTCTTTCTTTTTATAATGTCAGCATAACATTAGGCTTCCTAAGTAGCCCAGCTTGGGCTATCATGAATAATTGGCTGGGATTTGTCTCTCTGCTGTGTTCCTCACTTGTACTACTGTGTGTATTTGCACATTTCTTCGTTCAGGTTACTGCCTAACAGATGTTTCTTGCTGTAATTGCATAAGTGAAAAAAGCAAAATGTTCTCTGCCCCATTATGAGTTTCTCTTAGTGCTTTGCCTTGAAATTAAGCACTGAATGAAATTAACGTTTTGCTTGCTTGCTGATATACATTTTTCAAAACAAGGTACTTTAGGTAACGGGGTTGAACTGTATTCAAACAACATAGTTAGGTCAGGCTTGTAGAATCATCAAGTTGCTGGAAATACTCTTGCCACTTTTTAAATGTCTACCTTATTCATTTTTCATCAAAGTCCGAGGTTTACCCCATTTGGGGGAAATTGGTTTTTGAATGATGAATTCAACGCCATGGCTGTGTTTAATGTATGGTTACTGCAGACAGCACAGAGCAGCAGCTCAGAAGAATGTGCTTGTTGGGATGACATTAGAGAGAGCAGCCAGGCAGGAGAAGCCAATGAGACAGTAAATCAATAAAACTCTTGATGGAGCTCGTGCAGGAGAAAGCTGTAATGATGGAGATGTTGTATGCTAAGGTCCCACTGATTATTCCTGTTTCATACCGAAAATGTTCAAGGAACTGTACACAAAGGGCACCAAATCACACCTGTGGTGAATTTATGAACCATTTTGATATCTAGATTTATTGATAATTGTCCTTAAATGGCCATAAAATTTTGCTCAGATTTACTTAAATGGTGCTGTTTTACAAAGGACTATTGTCTGAAAGCATAGGACTATAGGACCAAGTTGCACTTCATCCAATTAAACAGAACTAATTACACTCTTTATAATGAAACTTGCAGTTGGTCAGTGTTCATTAAGCACTGACGATATCCTCAGAAAAGCATATCGTTTATCACGATAACGATTTATCACGATTCAGTAAAATATCATTGTATTGCCCACCCCTACGTTCAGTCTTCAGTCCATTGTTCAGTACCTTAACCAGTGCACCACCATAGTCCGGGGTTTCTTGCTTGAGCAGCCCTCTTTAGGTCATGTATCAGCATCTCAAATGAGTTATGGTGCATCCCAGAACACATTTTTATTCTTTTTAAAACATTCTGTTGAAGATTTATAATGATTTTGATTCATGTGATTTGGGTCATTGACCTTTATTCATTAAAGAACAAGCATGGATTCAAATACCCAGGTTAATTTATGAACAGATAATAATGAAGCTCTGTGATAAGCTCTTGGTAGCTCTGTGATAAGTTTTTTCATAATTGGATAATATATAGTGGAAACCACGTTTAAAACAACTGGATCAATAATTTTTACCACTTGTTGCAAACTCTGTTCAAGAAGTGTAAAATCTGCAGTACTATTGCTATTCTGGACTGGATTCTGATTCGCTTGACTTCGAAGTTCCTTGCGAAAGTATTGCATTCTAATTTTTTGTTACACCTCTTGTGTTCTTCTTTGGCAGGATGATGAAGTGGTGCTCCAGTGTGTTGCTACAATCCAGAAAGAGAATCGTAAATTCTGCCTCTCTGCGGAGGGACTTGGGAATAGACTGTGTTATCTCGAGCCCACCTCGGAAGCTAAGGTACGACCGACATGACACACTCACTGACATGATTTGTACTAATAGTACCATTGCTGTAAAGCTAATGGTTTGTTGGCGTATATTATCACCTGATTCATGACTCATGAGTAGGTCACCTCACATACTGATCTGGCGCATGATGCCTCAATTACTCCTTGTCTCGTCGTGAAAGTAAACTTCTATGTACAATATTATTTGTGCTTAAACATAAGTGTCTCAGATTATCCACGTTATACTTTAAACACTCAACTGTAACATGCTATCAAATTTTCTTCCCGGAATATATTGCATCATAGTGATAGGAAGAAATGCATATGGTGCAGAACCATGGCAACAGGACCACATCTAAGCCTGCTGCACTTTGTTTGCGTATTGGAAGGAGATAACTGTAGGAGGTCATTTGCATCTATATATAAATACTAACTAGACAGTACTCTAGACTCACTTTTACCTACGATTTCCACTCATATATTCAATAAGTATGTAATACTGGACTGTGGTAGCCTAGTGGTTAAGGTACTGGACTATGGACCAGAATGTCCAGGGTTCAAATCCCACCTCTGCCAAACTGCCACCGTTGGGTCCTTGAGCAAGACCCTTAACCCCCAATTGATTGTAAGATTGTACCAATTGTAAGTCGCTCTGGACAAGGGCTTCTGCTAAAGCTGTAGTTATACATTATACCCTCAACATAAAAGTGAAAACTAGATTTGAAAAATTGTAATCAGTAATTAAATTTCAATTAGTAAAATACCTGGTTTGGATAGGTGATCAACCCCTTTAGAATAGTCAGTGCTATAGTCAGTACTTGCTAAGGTATAACTAATTACATTTGAAATTACACAATTAGCACGTGCTAATTGGCTCCAAATTGACCCCACTGGATAAAATCTAGAGATAGACCAATTAATTGGGCCGATTAATGGCATTTTGAGATAATTGGCATGAGCTGATATCTGTACTGACAAGGCTGATATTCAAAAGTAGTGGAGAAGATGCAGAGAAACTTGCAGCTCATAACCTGGGACTACTGAGTGACTAAAAAAAAAAAGAGATGCTGAGAGAACATTCAGTGAGGGTGGGGCCATTTATGAGAAGATGAAAACTTTTTCCAGCCTTACAAATGACTGTTTTTAACTGGGACTGGGAATAAAAACACAGATACTGCTACCATGTGCACTACTCTAACATTGCTTATTTTTTAGCAATATTTACACATATTACTTGTCCCCAGAAACAAGATGCTGTTATCTGGTAGTAAATGTTGTTGCAATAAAACTTGTAATTATTTTTTTATTTATAAAAAACAAAAATAAACAAACAAAAAGACTGCAAACAGAGACTGCATTTATAGCTTAAATATATGTTCATTCAATTTTGTCTAATTATTAATGGCTAATTATTTTGACTAATTATTTGTTTAAGTTGAAAAAATAAATGATATAAATGATATCGGCAGTTGATCACCTTGCTCTCTGAATATGGGCATCGACCATTTAAAAGAAAAAAAACATATTGGTTGACTAATAACTGTAGCGGTTTAATTAACTCAGAATACGGGCCAAGTAAGAGCTCTGACCTAAATCTGATCTGTGACTGGACTTGGAAGAGATCAGTCCATTGCATCCACAAGACTGTGCTTAAACATTTCTGCAAGGAAGCATGGGTAGATATTCTACAGTCTAGGTGAGCAATGCTGATAGAGACATCTCAAAATACACATAACTGTAATTAATGCAAATTATTAAATCAGGAGACTAATCAGTTTTGTAACCCTGTCATTCTATGTTCATTTCTTATTTCAATTTTGAAAACACTTGCCTTTTTCTATTACAGTGGTACCTCAGTTCTTGTTGTTAATTCTCTCCAGAAGGCTTGTCAAGAACCGAAAAAGAACAAATTGTTCCCATAAGGAATAATGTAAATTGAATGAATCCATTCCAGACCCCCAGAAAATCCACACTGTATAAGGCATTATATGCATTAATGGGGTTGTATTGTACAGGTTCTACCTGATTTACGATGGGGATATGCTCCGGCAAATCCATCATAATTAAAAGACTGCAGTTACATTATGGCACCTGAACATGGCGATTCAGCCTCATGATAAGTGATGATAAGTTGATGTTTAAAACACTCACATTAACCTGCAGTTGGCCACAATCATTAACACAAAGCTTTGTTATAATAAAGTGTTGAAAAAGCTCATGTAATTTAGTGAGTAATGGATTGAAAGTGTAAAGTTAAGCTAATTGCAGGTTGAGTTCTGAAGCATTCAATTCCTGTTGTGTTTTCGGTTGGCTTTTATGAACTAACCTTTTTAGGACTCATAGACGCTGTAGATGTAAAAATAAATACAAACATACACAGCAGAGATCTTCTCTGAGCAAGGCTATTGTGAACCTGAATCACTGTGTACTGAACCGACACACGTTTCTAGTCAAAATGCGTTGAGAACCAAATTTGACGAGTTCCGAGGTGGTCGAGAACCGAAGTACCACTGTACTTGAAAGTTGTAAGCCAAAATCTGCAAATGAAACTGGAAAATCTTTTTCAATGGGGTTTTGAATTTCAGACGTAGGAACAAAAGTGATCATTTTCAAAGGAGGATGCTGGTTTCTTTCCTAGGAACTATAATGACACTCCAAGTAACTAACTGCTAAATGCAGGAAATCTAACTAAGCACAGGATAAAAATGCCATCACAAATGAGATAGCTAAGCATATAAATGAGAGGTTGTGAGTTTAATGCACTGTGGATGATAAGACCTGACCCAACATCAGCCAATTAGCTTCCCTTTGTTAAGCCGCTACATCGCAGTTATGTGTAATTAACTTGAGAACTCATGATTATTATCCATTAAATTGTGCAGCTGGATGACTCTGTGTAGGAATTGCCCAGATCATTTCATCTTCTCAGTGTAACTGTAATTAACTAAAGGTGGTGCTCTTGAGATATGCTAGCCAAATACATTAACACACAATGACAGTTTGCTGTTTAATAGAGTCTGGCACAGTTTTGTTTTATTAAATGGACATTTTTTTCAGGATTCATATGCTGAAGATGCCATACTGATACATATTGATGTGCTTGCTCTTTCATTATTAGTTATCATAGCAATATGTGGTTATTATTAAATCACAAAGACTTGCTTTTGCAGATGTTATAGATAGAGGTTTAATAGAAACTAAAAGTAAACAGTTATTTAAAAGGTTGTACATAAATGTGGTCACTGTCAAGCTGATATAAAAATGTAAATAATAAAATCTTAACTGTAACATGTTATGAAAGATGGTGGGATTAGTGAATATTCAGATGATGGGGAAATTCCCATTGGGCAGTGGTTGGCGTATGTTGATTTATTTGTGGCTGCCTGCCACAATATCAACATTGACCTCCACATATTGAAGTTTTTTTTTCCATTGTATAAGATGGGTAAATGACACAGTGCATTGATTCGCTCAGCCCTTCCTCACCCTGCACCCACTCTTGCATGCACTGTCTCTCTCTCATTCTCACACACATTTACATTGTGAGTGAGAAATTCTGTTATAGAGTGTTTCCGCTTGAATTTCCAAAGTGAGCATGTATTTCAGAGACAAGGAGGAATCTGAGAAGCGTGCAAAAGCACTTAGGTCTTGTATGCTGCATTATAAAGACACAGTTTGTTTTAGTGCCCTCGTTGTTGCTGCTTTTGCATGCTTTTCTTGACTCCATGTGGTGGCACAGTGGCACATGGGCTTAGCATCTCACAGCTCCAGCAATCCCATTTCTATCTCGACTGTTTGCATGTCGTCCATGTGAGTTTATTCCGGGTGATCTGGTTTCCTCACACATTCCAAAGACATAACGTGTTAATTAGTTGCTCTAAAATGGCCCACTGAGAATGTGACTGACTAGTATCAATGTAACCTTGTTCCTGTCGTGACTAGCCATTGATACAGAAAAGCCATTAAATAAATAACCAAACA
This sequence comes from Ancistrus triradiatus, assembly GCA_025084515.1. NCBI lineage: Eukaryota > Metazoa > Chordata > Actinopteri > Siluriformes > Loricariidae > Ancistrus > Ancistrus triradiatus. The sequence continues at coordinate 31,410 of JAJAGP010003299.1, read as the reverse complement.
AACAAATTTTGGCTCTGTGCAATCGCTGATTTTGGTTTGCTTGGTGGAACATGTTTTTTGCAATCTCACTTTCTGTATGTGGCATGGTGGCTTGGTGGGTAGCACTCCCGCTCACAGCAAGAAGATCCTGGGTTCAGTTGCCAGGTGGAGAGGTCTAGGTCTTTTCTGTGTGAAGTATGCATATCCTCCCTGTGTTAGTGTGGGTTTCTTCTTACAGTCCAAAGATGTGTTAGGTTAATTGGCATCTCTAAAGTGCCTCGAGTGTGTGAGTGTACAGTATGTGTCCTATGATGGATTGCACCCTGTCTAGGGTTGTTCCTGCCTTGAACCCAGTGCCGCCAGTTAGTCCCTGGCTCTCCCGCAACACTGTCCAGGATCAAGCGGATAAGAAAGTGAATGAATGGGGCAATTAAAATATCTGCAGTGGAGCACCTTATATGGAATATTACTCACAACCCCCCAGCCCCCACCATTTCAGAAACCCTGTGGTTTCAATGTATGTCTATATGTTAAGTCACATTTATGTGACCTCAACATAGCATAGTGTGGAAGGGGATCCTCCTGCCTGTTCTGCATGGATCTAAGATGAGTAGGGTCTCCATCACATTCTACCACTTATGTGTGGTCTCTACTATGGCAGTGTTTCTTCTAGCATTAAACCCTACAGTGTACATAAGGATAATATCTCATTATGTTTAGGTTATAGATGTGGGAGAGTGAAGGCTGTAACTAGTGGTTAAAGGGCCATATACTTCTGCATGTTTTTCACTCGCCATTTGTTACAATGGTTCAGAGAACAAGATTTGATCCTCTAATACCCCAGATTTTATAACGGGGTTCAACTGTATAACAAAAACGTGTGAACGAACAATGAAACTGTGGGAGCTGCTTGTGCTTGTCAGTAGATCAAACAATCCTCTCTACTAGTGGTCTGTCTGGACCGTCCAGAGCCTGTTTGCCATGTGTGCATGTCTTCACAGAACCACTGCTCCAAACACCCCCTAACAGCCAGGTCAGAACAGACTATATGGTGAGCAATTAACCAAAATGACTATCCTGCTTCTCTCAGTCCAATGACTCAGACTCAAAGTATGTCAACAGTTGCCAATAGTTTGTGGACACTCAAAATTATAACCAAAAATCATGTATTTTAGTTATCGTCTTCCCACCACCTTGATGCTACAACATTTCTGAAAAGCCCTTTTCCACTGGATTTTGGAACATAACTGAGATAACTGATGTTAACCAGTAAGCTCTCATGGTTGGCATTCCAATTTGTCTCACTGAGTTGAGGACAGACATCTATGCAAGCCACCCAAGTTCAAGCCAAGCCAAACCATTTCTTTATAGACCTTTCGGGAGGCAGGAAAGTTGAAAATGGAAAACGTTGACTGTATGCTTCAAATTATGAACCTGTACCAGGGAGTATGGCTGAGATAACAGATGACTAGTTAGAAGGGGTGTCTCCAGAATTTGGCCATTTCCAGCAACCTGGTTTATGTAGCTGTAACAGGCTTTGTCAAAAAGAGAAACAAAACTGAGGCAATATTTGGCCAATAAGTGTGTCCAGTAAAGTCATGCAATTATCTGCTTACCTGTCAGTAATGGATGAGTGCATTTTAAAAAACAACTCTGGGATGCAGATTATTTTCCTCTAACTGCACGCCCTTGAGGCCTCAACATGCATGAGTGATCTTGAATCAGCAGTGAGTCATGGAGTGGAATCTGTCAGGATTGTCTATACCATGGTGAAAAGGGTTTTATAGGTTAGACTACAGAAAACATAACTTGCAGAGTTTGGCAGGATGGCAGAAGTTAGAACCTCAACAGATCAAAGAACTGAATGTAGCTATGCATGTCATTGTTTTTCCTTTTCTTATACCTTTATAAAGGTAAAAAAAGCATGGAGAGAATGGGCAGAGGACTTTGAGACTGAACTGTAATCATGCTTTGTGTGTGGTAGTTATTTTCCGGAGTTCTCTAATATTATGTATCAACCCTTACTTGAATGCAGTTTTTGCAGTCTATCACTGTATGAGTTAAATGTGATGACTGTGAATATAATTTGCACATTTACTTCCGCATTTGCTTAAGTGCTGCTCTAGCGTTTCTGGTTTTCCCACTACACTTGCATTGAGCCAACAAAATGCCGTTAAGTGGTCATAGCTTGGGAATCTGTTGGCAAATGTATTACATTAACAGTAAATTGGTTATCAAATTGTCGGTGCATTGCGTCAGGCATGGTGTTTACTACAGTAATATCACAAAACTCGCAGGGGTTACGTTCCTAGATGGATTTGGATACAGTAGCGTCAGCGGTAGTCAATATAAACGTAAATAGCATACTAATGGCAGTGGTCGTTATGTTTGTATTTTATATGACCATTAGAAATATGATAATATATGCAGTATAATTAAATACAGTAAATGAAATTAGTGTTACAGTATTAGAAATTATATACAGGTAGAAGTCTCGATCAGTT
>JAJAGP010003299.1:0-28827 GCA_025084515.1 Ancistrus triradiatus | reverse complement strand
ACAGTACTCTAGACTCACTTTTACCTACGATTTCCACTCATATATTCAATAAGTATGTAATACTGGACTGTGGTAGCCTAGTGGTTAAGGTACTGGACTATGGACCAGAATGTCCAGGGTTCAAATCCCACCTCTGCCAAACTGCCACCGTTGGGTCCTTGAGCAAGACCCTTAACCCCCAATTGCTTGTAAGATTGTACCAATTGTAAGTCGCTCTGGATAAGGGCTTCTGCTAAAGCTGTAGTTATACATTACACCCTCAACATAAAAGTGAAAACTAGATTTGAAAAACTGTAATCAGTAATTAAAATTCAATTAGTAAAATACCTGGTTTGGATGGGTGATCAACCCCTTTAGAATAGTCAGTGTAAACTTGCTAAGGTTTAACTAATCACCTTTGAAATTACACAATTAGCACGTGCTAATTGGCTCCAAATTGACCCCACTGGATAAAAACTAGAGATAGACCAATTAATTGGGCCGATTAATGGCATTTTGAGATAATTGGCATGAGCTGATATCTGTACTCACAAGGCTGATATTCAAAAGTAGTGGAGAAGATGCAGAGAAACTTGCAGCTCATAACCTGGGACTACTGAGTGACTAAAAAAAGAGATGCTGAGAGAACATTCAGTGAGGGTGGGGCCATTTATGAGAAGATGAAAACTTTTTCCAGCCTTACAAATTACTGTTTTTAACTGGGACTGGGAGTAAAAACACAGATACTGCTACCATATGCACTACTGTAACATTTGCTTATTTTTTGCAAGTATTTACACATATTACTTGTCCCCAGAAACAAGATGCTGTTATCTGGTAGTAAATGTTGTTGCAATAAAACTTGTAATTATTTTTTTATTTATAAAAAACACAAATAAACAAACAAAAAGAGTGTGCAAACAGAGACTGCATTTATAGCTTAAATATATGTTCATTTAAGTTCAGCAATTTTGTCTAATTATTAATGGCTAATTATTTTGACTAATTATTTGTTTAAGTTGAAAAAATAAATGATATGAAAATGAAAATAAATGATATCGGCAGTTGGTCACCCTGCTCTCTGCATATGGGCACCGACCATTTAAAAACCAAAAAAAAAATAAAAAAAACCATATCGGTTGACCACTAATAATAACTGTAGCGGTTTAATTAACTCAGAATACGGGCCAAGTAAGAGCCCTGACCTAAATCTGATCTGTGACTGGATTTGGAAGAGCTCAGTCCATTGCATCCACAAGACTGTGCTTGAACATTTCTGCAAGGAAGCATGGGTAGATATTCTACAGTCTAGGTGAGCAATGCTGATAGAGACATCTCAAAATACACATAACTGTAATTAATGCAAATTATTAAATCAGGAGACTAATCAGTTTCTTAACCCTGTCATTCTATGTTCATTTCTTATTTCAATTTTGAAAACACTTGCCTTTTTCTATTACAGTGGTACCTCAGTTCTTGTTGTTAATTCGTTCCAGAAGGCTTGTCAAGAACCGAAAACGAACAAATTTTTCTCATAAGGAATAATGTAAATTGAATGAATCCATTCCAGACCCCCAGAAAATCCACACTGTATAAGGCATTATATGCATTAATGGAGTTGTATTGTACAGGTGATCCCTGATTTACGAAGGGGATATGCTCCGGCAAATCCATCATAATTAAATGACTGCAGTTACATTATGGCACCTGTACATGGCGATTCAGCCTCATGATAAGAAATGATAAGTTGATGTTTAAAACACTCACGTTAACTTGCAGTTGGCCACAATCTTTAACACAAAGCTTTCTTATAATAAAGTGTTGAAAAAGCTCATGTAATTTAGTGAGTAATGGATTAAAAGTGTAAAGTTAAGCTAAATGCAGCTTGTGTTCTGAAGCATTCAATTCCTGTTGTGCTTTCGGTTGGCTTTTATGAACTAACCTTTTTAGGACTCATAGACGCTGTAGATGTAAAAATAAATACAAACATACACAGCAGAGATCTTTTCTGAGCAAGGCTATTGTGAACCTGAATCACTCTGTACTGAACCGACACACGTTTCTAGTCAAAATGCGTTGAGAACCAAATTTGACGAGTTCCGAGGTGGTCGAGAACCGAAGTACCACTGTACTTGAAAGTTGTAAGCCAAAATCTGCAAATGAAACTGGAAATATCTTTTTCAAATGGGTTTTGATTTCAGACTTAGGACAAAAGTGATCATTTCAAAGGAGGATGCTGGTTTTCTGTAGGAACTGTAATGACACTCCAAGTAACTAACTGCTAAATGCAGGGTATCTAACTAAGCACAGGATAAAAATGCCATCACAAATGAGATAGCTAAGCATATAAATGAGAGGTTGTGAGTTTAATGCACTGTGGATGATAAGACCTGACCCAACATCAGCCAATTAGCTTCCCTTTGTTAAGCCGCTACATCGCAGTTATGTGTAATTAACTTGAGAACTCATGATTATTATCCATTAAATTGTGCAGCTGGATGACTCTGTGTAGGAATTGCCCAGATCATTTCATCTTCTCAGTGTAACTGTAATTAACTAAAGGTGGTGCTCTTGAGATATGCTAGCCAAATACATTAACACACAATGGCAGTTTGCTGTTTAATAGAGTCTGGCACAGTTTTGTTTTATTAAATGGACACTTTTTTCAGGATTCATACGCTGAAGATGCCAGACTGATACAGTGGTATGAAAAAGTTGGGCACCCCTGATAATTTTCATGATTTTAGTTTATAAATCATTGGTTGTTCAGATCAGCAACTTGAGTTAAATATATCATATAGCAGATGAACACAGTGATATTTGAGAAGTGAAATGAAGTTTATAGGATTTACAGAAAGTGTGCAGTAATTATTCAAACAAAATTAGGCAGATGCATAAATTAGGGCACCCCAACAAAAAATGACATCAATATTTAGTAGATCCTCCTTTTGTAGAAATAACAGCCGCTAAACGCTTCCTACAGCTTCCAGTCTGGATTCTGGTTGAAGGTGCTTTGGACCATTCTTCTTTAGAAACATCTCCAGTTCAGTCAGGTTTGATGGTTTCCGAGCATGGACAGCTCACATTTGTCTAGGGACTGAGATGGCCATTCCAGAATGTTGTACTGGTTCCTCTGCATGAATGCCTTAGTAGATTTTGAGCAGGGTTTTGGGTCGTTGGCCTCGGTGCAACTTTGTCACTGATTCTTGAACATTGTTCTCAAGAATCTGGAGATATTAACTGGAATATGCGATCCTCAACTTTAACAAGATTCCTAGTACCTGCACTGGCCACACAGTCCCGCAGCCTGATGGAACCGCTACCAAATTTTACTGTGGGTAGCAAATGTTTGTCTTGGGATGTGTGCCGCTCCTTGTTATGTCCAAATAACTCAATTTTAGTTTCATCAGTACACAGCACTTTATTCCAAAATGAAGCTGGATTGTCCAAATGTGCTGTAGCACACCTCAAGTGACTGTGGCGTGTCTGCAGAAAAGGCTTCTTCTGCATTACTCTCCCATACAGCCTCTCCTTGTGCAAAGTGTGCTGTATAGTTGAACGATGATTAGTGACACCATCTGCAGCAAGATGAGGTTGTAGGTCTTTGAAGGTGGTCTGTGGCTTGACTATGACTGTTCTCACCATCCTTCGCCTCTGCCTATCTGAGATTCTTCTTGGTCTGCCACTTCGGGAGTTCCTTAACTAGAACTGTGTCTGTGGTCTTCCATTGCGTCACTATGTTCCTCACAGTGGAAACTGACAGCTGAAATCTCTGAGAGAGCTTTTCCCTTTCCCTGAACCATGATGTTGAACAACCTTTGTTTTCAGGCCATTTGAGCGTTTTTTTGAGGCTCCCATGTTGCCACTCTTCAGAGAAGATGCAAGGAGGAGAAAAACTTCCAATTGGCCACCTTAACCCTTTCTCATAGTTGGATTCACTTGTGTATGTAGATCAAGGGTCAATGAGCTTACAAAACAAATTTTGTGTTCCAATAATTAGTGCTAAAGGTATTCAAATGACAAGGGTGCCCAAATTTATGCACCTGCCTAATTTTGTTTGATAATTACTGCACACTTTCTGTAAAACCTATAAACTTCATTTCACTTCTCAAATATCATGGTGTTCATCTGCTATATGATATATTTACCTGGAATTGCTGAGCTGGACAACCAATGATTTATAAAGAAAAATCATGAAAATTATCAGGGGTGCCCAAACTTTTTCATACGACTGTACATATTGATGTGCTTGCTCTTTCATTATTAGTTATCATAGCAATATGTGGTTATAATTAATTCACAAAGACTTGCTTTTGCAGATGTTATAAATAGAGGTTTAATAGAAACTAAAAGTAAACATTTATTTAAAAAGTTGTACATAAATGTGGTCACTGTCAAGCTAATATAAAAATGTAAATAATAACATCTTAACTGTAACATGTTATGGAAGATGGTGGGATTAGTGAATATTCAGATGATGGGAAAATTCCCATCAGGCAGTGGTGGGCGTATGTTGATTTATTTGTGGCTGCCTGCCACAATATCAACATTGACCTCCACATATTGAAGTTTTTTTTTTCCGTTGTATAAGATGGGTAAATGACACAGTGCATTGATTCGCTCAGCCCTTCCTCACCCTGCACTCACTCTTGCATGCACTGTCTCTCTCTCATTCTCACACACATTTACATTGTGAGTGAGAAATTCTGTTATAGAGTGTTTCCGCTTGAATTTCCAAAGTGAGCATGTATTTCAGAGACAAGGAGGAATCTGAGAAGCGTGCAAAAGCACTTAGGTCTTGTATGCTGCATTATAAAGACACAGTTTGTTTTAGTGCCCTCGTTGCTGCTTTTGCATGCTTTTCTTGACTCCGTGTGGTGGCACAGTGGCACATGGGCTTAGCATCTCACAGCTCCAGCAATCCCATTTCTATCTCGACTGTTTGCATGTCGTCCATGTGAGTTTATTCCGGGTGCTCTGGGTTTCCTCACACATTCCAAAGACATAACGTGTTAATTAGTTTGCCTCTAAAATGGCACAGTGGCACATGGGCTTAGCATCTCACAGCTCCAGCAATCCCATTTCTATCTCGACTGTTTGCATGTCGTCCATGTGAGTTTATTCCGGGTGCTCTGGTTTCCTCACACATTCCAAAGACATAACGTGTTAATTAGTTGCTCTAAAATGGCCCACTGAGAATGTGACTGACTAGTATCAATGTAACCTTGTTCCATCTGCGACTAGCCACTGATACAGAAAGCGCCATTAAATAAATAACCAAACAAACAAATTTTGGCTCTGTGCAATCGCTGATTTTGGTTTGCTTGGTTGAACATGTTTTTTGCAATCTCACTTTCTGTATGTGGCATGGTGGCTTGGTGGGTAGCACTCCCGCTCACAGCAAGAAGATCCTGGGTTCAGTTGCCAGGTGGAGAGGTCTAGGTCTAGGTCTTTTCTGTGTGAAGTATGCATATCCTCCCTGTGTTAGTGTGGGTTTCTTCTTACAGTCCAAAGACGTGTTAGGTTAATTGGCATCTCTAAAGTGCCTCGAGTGTGTGATTGTATGTGCCCTATGATGGCACCCTGTCTAAGGTTCTGCCTGCCTTGCGCCCAGTGCCGCCAGTTAGTCCCTGGCTCTCCCGCAACCCTGTCCAGGATCAAGCGGATAAGAAAGTGAATGAATGTGGCAATTAAAATATCTGCAGTGGAGCACCTTATATGGAATATTATTCACAACCCCCCCACCCCCAACCCTTGCAGAAACCCTGTGGTTTCAATATGTTATATGTCTATATGTTAAGTCACATTTTTTTTTTTATGTGACCTCAACATAACATAGTGTGGAAGGGGATCCTCCTGCCTGTTCTGCATGGATCTAAGATGAGTAGGGTCTCCATCACATTCTACCACTTATGTGTGGTCTCTATTATGGCAGTGTTTCTTCTAGCATTAAACCCTACAGTGTACATAAGGATAATATCTCATTATGTTTAGGTTATAGATGTGGGAGAGTGAAGGCTGTAGCTAGTGGTAAAAGGGCCATATACTTCTGCATGTTTTTCACTTGCCATTTGTTACAATGGTTCAGAGAACGAGATTTGATCCTCTAATACCCCAGACTTTATAACGGGGTTCAACTGTATAACAAAAATGTGTGAACGAACAATGAAACTGTGGGAGCTGCTCGTGCTTGTCAGTGGATCAGACAATCCTCTCTACTAGTGGTCTGTCTGGGCCGTCCAGAGCCTGTTTGCCATGTGTGCATGTCTTCACAGAACCACTGCTCCAAACACCCCCTAACAGCCAGGTCAGAACAGACTATATGGTGAGCCGTTAATCAAAATGGCTATCCTGCTTCTCTCAGTCCAATGACTCAGACTCAAAGTATGTCAACAGTTGCCAATAGTTTGTGGACACTCAAAATTATAACCAAAAATCATATATTTTAGTTATCGTCTTCCCACCACCTTGATGCTACAACATTTCTGAAAAGCCCTTTTCCACTGGATTTTGGAACATAACTGAGATAACTGATGTTAACCAGTAAGCTCCCATGGCTGGCATTCCAATTTGTCTTACTGAGTTGAGGTCAGACCTCTATGTAAGCCACCCAAGCTCAAGCCAAGCCAAACCATTTCTTTATAGACCTTTCAGGAAGCAGGAAAGTTGAAAATGGAAAAAGTTGACTGTATGCTTCAAATTATGAACCTGTAGCAGGAAGTATGGTTGCGATGATAGATTACTAGTTAAAAGGGGTGTCTCCAAAATTTGGCCATTTCCAGCAACCTGGTTTATGTAGCTGTCACAGGCTTTGTCAAAAAGAGAAAAAATACTGAGGCAATTTTTGGCCAATAAGTGTGTCCAGTAAAGTCATGCAATTATCTGCTTACCTGTCAGTAACGCATGAATGCATTTTAAAAAACAACAACTCTGGGATGCAGATTATTTTCCTTTAACTGCATGCCCTTGAGGCCTCAACATGCATGAGTGATCTTGAATCAGCAGTGAGTCACGGAGTGGAATCTGTCTGGGTTGTCTATACCATGGTGAAAAGGGTTTTATAGGTTAGACTACAGAAAACATAACTTGCAGGGTTTGGCAGGATGGCAGAAGTTAGAACCTCAACAGATCAAAGAAATGAATGTAGCTATGTATGTCATTGTTTTTCCTTTTCTTATACCTTTATAAAGGTAAAAAAAAGCATGGAGAGAATGGGCAGAGGACTTTGAGACTGAACTGTAATCATGCTTTGTGTGTGGTAGTTATTTTCCGGAGTTCTCTAATATTATGTATCAACCCTTACTTGAATGCAGTTTTTGCAATCTATCACTGTATGAGTTAAATGTGATGACTGTGAATATAATTTGCACATTTACTTCCGCATTTGCTTAAGTGCTGCTCTAGCGTTTCTGGTTTTCCCACTACACTTGCATTGAGCCAACAAAATGCCGTTAAGTGGTCATAGCTTGGGAATCTGTTGGCAAATGTATTACATTAACAGTAAATTGGTTATCAAATTGTCGGTGCATTGCATCAGGCATGGTGTTTACTACAGTAATATCACAAAACTCGCAGGGGTTACATTCCTAGATGGATTTGGATACAGTAGCGTCAGCGGTAGTCAATATAAACGTAAATAGCATACTAATGGCAGTGGTCGTTATGTTTGTATTTTATATGACCATTAGAAATATGATAATATATGCAGTATAATTAAATACAGTAAATGAAATTAGTGTTACAGTATTAGAAATTATATACAGGTAGAAGTCTCGATCAGTTGATGTTGGAAACGTAAACAAAACAACTGGTGCATGATCTCTATTTTCATAATAGGTTTAGTAATATAATATGATAATACATATTTAACAAATTAACGCTAAAAATGATATATACAACTTAACGTCTAAACAAAATCTACAGATTAAATTAAATCTGCTGGACCCCCAAAAACTACGCGAATTCATGAAGCAACAGATTCAGAAGAGTGAATTTTCGGGGTATTACTGTACAAGTTACTTGGTGTAAAACCGGATATCCCTGTTGGAGCCAGCAAAACGATTTATGAGTCCAAAACTCAGCTAGACGCGTAATTTCAGAGATGACGGCTCAGGGACGGCACAGCAATCATGATCCATTGTAAGATCTGTTGATGGATCTTCTAGGAAGGCGGGTCCATCTGGTCTTTCCCTGTGCCGTGGTGTCTGAGTGCTGTAGTAGGCACTGCACATTTTGCCAGTCTTCTCCGACCTTCTGGTGATTTCGGTTCAACCAAGTGGTCTGGAATGAAATGTCTGCTACAATATAATAATGTATGCGGAGAAATGATAAAGTGGGCCCGCCGGATGTTTATTAGCCACTGCCTCCTGAGGTCACTCTGGGCTGGGAAGCTATGGAAACTTAAAACTTCCATAAAATTTCGCAGACGCTGAGCAAAGAGGGGCCCAAGAGTGCTCTGAATATGTCTTCTGGAACGGTTTTGTCTTAAAAATCCTTACAATGGACACTCATTTTGATATGTGCTAGCAAAAAATGGAAATTTTTTAGAACGCTGATGAATGGTAAACAACGCAACCAGTAATGTATGAGCCGTACTATTTGAAAACGGAAGCGCCATGAATGCAAGTAGTCCATTGAATAGAATTATGACTGCTTATTTTCCTCTCCTCTCTTAATCTGTCTGCATCTTTTTCCATATGTTCTATATTTTTTTACACATTCTCTGTCAAGTTGTCTCTCTCTTTCCGTCTCTGCTTGTGTCTCCTTCGCTCTCATGTTGGGTAACTATGCAGCGCACTACAGTATGTAGGGAATCGAATTGTCCACTTGAATTTGGACAACCCTACAAAATGGCCGACACTCTAAATAGAATAGTAAATGGGGTGCACTTTCAGACACACCTCCTGTCTTCTCCCTCTCCCTTGGGCGTAATCACTGTCCACTTTTGTTTCACTGTCCATCTGTCAAATCAAAAGCCCTCTGCAGAGTTCTGAAATGGCATTTCATAAAGTTTTGAAGCAGCGGCTGCAATAATTTTGTGCTACTCTGTCTGTATCTGTCTGCCTGCCACCATCTTTTCTCCATCTGTCGCTACCCCATCTGCCTTGCTCTCTCTCTTTTTCTCTACCTCTGCCTGTTTGTCTCTTCCCCTGCCCGATTTTGTCTTTCTTTTGGCCTCTCTCCAGCTATCTCTCTGTTGTCCTTCATCTTCATCCTCTCTTCACTATGTCAGTCTTGCCTGTCTGTCGTTCTCTGACTCTATCTAGGTCTCTATTTTGTTGCTGAATCACCAATCGTTCTCTCTCTTTTATTTCTGTTAGTTTGTTTTCTGTCTCAAGCTCTTGATTTTGTCTCCATCTCTGTCTCCAACTTCTGCTCCCACATCCGTCTTCCTTTCTCTGCTTCTGCGTCTGCTCCTACATCTTTCTTCCTCTCTTTATGCTTTCTGTCCCTATATTTATTATCTCTCTCTGTCCCTGCTCCACATCTCTGTCTTGGCGCTATTCGTCTCTCTTAATCCTATCTCCAGTTCTGTGTCTTACCACTACATTTCTCTCCTCTCTCTTTTGCACTGTGGCTCTTTCAGTAATGTTCCTCCTGACCTGTTCATCTGTACTTTGTGCTGGAGTCAGTCACTCACATGTCTGGCACAGCACCTGCAGGAGACTCCAGTGTTCTACACGGCTAACACAGGACAAAACTGTCTTGGCGCTCGTCTCTCTTAATCCATCTCCCCCCCACGCTTCCTGTTGTCTAACACTTAAATTTCTCTCTCTCTTTGGCACTGTTGTCTCTTTGCCCCCAGTATGTTCCTCCTGACCTGTGCATCTGTAACACTTTGTGCTGGAGCAGTCAACTCTTCTGTGCGAAGCCCTGCAGGAGATGCTGGCTAACACAGGAACAAAACGGGGAAGGGCGTAAAGTAGTAGCACCCATATGTCACCTCAGTCACTCCTCTAATCCTGTCATGCAGAAACTTAGATGTTTTACAGTGTGTAAAATAGTTAGCCACATACAGTGGTGTGAAAATGTGTTTGCCCCCCCTTGCTGATTTCCTATTTTTTTTTTTTGCATGTTTGTCACACTTTCATGTTTCGGAACATCAAGGAAGTGTAAAAATTATTAGTCAAAGACAAACACAAGTAAACACAAAATGCAGGTTTTAAATGAAGGTGTTTATTATTAAGGGAGAAAGAAATCCAAACCTGTGGAAAAACTGATTGGCCCTTGCCCCCCTAACCTAATACCTGGTTTGGGCCCACCCTTAGCAGCAACACCTGCAACCAACGCATTTGCGATAACTTGCATGATCTTTTTACCAGCCGTTGTGTGAGGAATTATGGGCCCATCATCTTTTGCAGAATTTGTTGTAATTTCAAGCCACATCTATTTGGTACACGTCTCTGGTCCCGATGCTCTCTCTTTGGCTGTAGATAATCTCCCTGTGCCTTGACACCTATCGCGAGTCTCTCATACGCTGCGACGTACACGCGTCGATCGGGTGTTTTTCCGCTATTGGCCAGCTTCTTTGTGATCGCTTTTTCGGCATGGCGGTCACAACTTCGGAAGCTGTCGTTCGCTGGGTCGGATAGCGCTGTGTTTTCGTTCTTAACGTGTCTAGTTCAGACCTTTTTTTTCTGGGTCCGCTCCCTCATCCCCAGACTTATCTTCCTTCTCGCGTGCTCCTAAATAGGTTCATGTCAGGATGTTGTGCGACAATAGCTCCCCTCAGCGTCTCAGGTCTTGCTGTCGAGAGCACTCTACGACTCATCCGGCTAACTGTGCTGCACAGGGCCACTCCCAATGAACGTTTCGGAGTGGTGTGTCGGGGGCTGACTCTTGCTCGGTTTAGGGCCCTTCTAGTCTTCTAACCCTAATAACTGGTTGGGCCCACCCTTAGCAGCAGCACAACTGCAAGCCAAGCATTTGCGATAACTTGCAATGAGTCTTTTACAGCGTTGTGGAGGATTATGGGCCCCACTCATCTTTGCAGCGAATTGTGCCTAATTTCAGCCACCATTGGAGGGTTTTCAAGACATGAACGGCATTTTTAACGTCATTGCACAGGACATCTTAAATAGGATTCATGTCAGGACTTTGACTAGGCCACGGCTCCAAAGTCTTCATTTTTGTTTTTCTTCAGCCATTCAGACGGTGGAATATTGCTGGTGTGTTTTGGATCATTGTCCTGCTGCAGAACCAAGTTCGTTTCAGCTTGAGGTCAATGAACAGATGCGTTCGGACATTCTCTTTCAGGATTTTTGGGTAGAGACAGCAGAATTCATAGTTCCATTTATCACAGCAAGTCTTCAGGTCTTTGAAGCAGCAAAACAGCCCCAGACCATCACACTACCACCACCATATTTTAACTGTTGCTATAATGTTCTTTCTCTGAAAGTGCTCTGTTACTTTTACACCCAGATGTTGTATGGGACAAACACCTTCCAAAGAGTTCAACTTTGTCTCGTCAGTCCATAGAACGTTTTCCCAAAAGTCTTGGGGATCATCAAGATGTGTTTGAAAAAACTGAGATGAGCTTTAATGTTTTTCTTTTTGCTCAGCAGTGCTTTTCATCTTGGAACTCTTGCCATGCAGGCCATTTTTGCCCAGTCTCCTCCTTATGGTGGGGGCATGAACATTGACCTTAACTGAGGCAAGTGAGGCCTTGCAGTTCTTTGGATGTTGTTGTTGTGGGGGTCTTTTGTGACCTCTTGGATGAGTCGTTGCTGTGCTCTTGGGGTAATTTTGGTCTGCCGGCCACTCCTCTGAAGGTTCACCACTGTTCCATGTCTTCGCCATTTGTGTGGGATAAATGGCTCTCACTGTGGTTTTGCTGGAGTCCCAAAGCTTTAGAAATGGCTTTTATAACCCCCTTTCAAGACTGATAGATCTCAATTTCTTTCTTTCTCGTTTGTTCCTGAATTTCTTTGGATCTCGGCATGATGTGTAGCTTTTAAGGATCTTTTGGTGTGTTTCACTTTGTCAGGCAGGTTCTGTTTAAGTGATGTCCTGATTGAGAACAGGTGTGGCAATAATCAGGCCTGGGTGTGGCTAGAGACAGTGAACTCAGATGTGATAAACCATAGTTAATAATAAACACCTTCATTTAAAAACTGCATTTTGTGTTTACTTGTGTTGTCTTTGACTAATATTTAAATTGGTTTGACGTTCCGAAACACTTGTGTGACAAACATGCAAATAATAGGACATCAGCGAGGGGGCAAACACTTTTTCACACCACTGTACAACAGAAACTGTTGTGCTATTAGAAAATCCTTTCCTATTGTTCTATATTATAAGATTAATCCAATCACTGCTACCTGCCATAGCAATGAAAAGGGATGGCTGCTGGAGATACATAAGTGATGTAAGGCTGCACTGTATTAAGCATGTGAACAATAGACTGACTTTTCCAAAGCAGAGATCCACCGACACATTTGGCTGTACCAGATTAGATACGTCATCCCTTGTTAGGTGCTTCATAAACACAAGGCCGTGTTCCATACCCAGAAATTCCAGGCAAGACATGGCGTTATTGCCATGACTGCTACTGTGCAGTGATTCTTTGTTTATTTAGGATCTGTAATAGCACAGGTTAGTGGGTTTATTAGTAACACTGCTGCTGCGAATGTGCATTTGTGACACCTGTTGCCCATAATCCACATACGTCTATACAGAACCAGTGGCATTTGTCATGCCTGTTATTATATGATTTTATTACTATTATCCATTCTATTGGAAGCAAATAAATGGGTATTGGCACCTTAGTGGAAGGTACAGAAATATTTCTTGCACCACTGTAGCGTGTTTGGTATTTACATCCTGTTATGTAATTGCATTGAAAAGATGACGATATCCTTTCAGCTGTAGTGCTACTGGCTTGTGTATGGCAACAGGTAAGTAAGCATTCTTCATGATATAGTCATGGTGTAGCACTGACCATCAGTAAGTCTCCACAAGCACAATTCATCACTACTAATGCTCATGAAGTCATTCTGGAGTATATTAAATGATGTCTAAGTAAGTACTTAATAATCATAAGGGATGTAAGGTTATGTAGTGCCTATAGAAAACAGCCATGTCCCTTCAGAATTGTCACCTTTTCCCCTGAATAAAAACCCATTAAAAATCAGAAATTCACTCACTAGGTAATGAGACAGACCCATTTTGTTCAAGTGCTCCCAAATAAATAATCTATTTGCATTTCTTTAAAAAGAAGGCGCAAATGCGAACAAAACTCTCACACTTTTTTGGGTTTTTTGACATTTTTGGCTGAACAATTTTGGTTGCCAAATATTTGGTGAATACCTAAAATAAATTTTCATAACATGATTGCAAAAGTGATAGTGATCAGTCCCTGATTTAATCCTTTGTAGATTCACCATCCTTCATAGTAGGTATAGCTTGGATTGCTTGCATTTCAGTCTAAATGCAACCATGAACACAGTAAGTCTTTCAAAGTTACCACTGACTTCTTAGTAGCTTCTCTGATGAATATCCTCCTGGCTATATTATCCCGTTTGGCAGATCAGCCTGGTATAGGCAAGGTGTTGATGGTTTAGTTAAAAAAACAAACATTTGTATCCCTCTTGTTTCATATGCCTCAACACAACATTATCCTTGAGCCCCTGTGAAAGTATCTTTCCAACAGTGATGAATTCTTTGCATTACCAAGCACTCCTAGTGTTGAAATTCAAGTTCTGACCCCTAATTTGTCATTCTGACGGTCTAGGAGTGCCAGCACTACGCAGTAATGCCACTTTGACCAAAGCACTTCAGTATGTAATGTAGCAGCTACGCCAGCCACGTTTGCGTTTACATTTACATTACATTTACAGCATTTAGCAGACGCCCTTATCCAGAGCGACTTACAGTTGATACAATTTTACAATCCAAGCAATTGTGGGTTAAGGGCCTTGCTCAAGGACTCAACAGTGGTAGCTTGGCAGAGGTGGGATTTGAACCCTGGACCTTCTGGTCCATAGTCCTTACCCGCTAGGCTACCACAGTCCCACGTTACCTGCTGAAATGAACTATAATACGTTTATAAAATCTATTGGCTTTAAAATAGTTTGATTTAAATTTGGAAGATAAAGCTATTAAGGACCAGCCTGAAACTTCCAATGAACCGAGGTTTGTCACTCTTACAAACAAGGATTTGTATTTGCTGGAAAGCCAGAGAAATAAAGATACTTGGCTAAGTTTTAGTACAGGTTCTACATTGTTCGTATGGAGCAGTCAGAAATGTAAAGGGACAGTTTTGTTGGCTTGATCACGTCCGTTCTTTCTGATTTTCTTCAAGACATTGTTTGCTGATGTTCAACTATGTCTTTCATTAAACACCATCCATGACTGATTGGAGGTTCGTTCATGTATCTGTTAAGTCCAGCTCTTAACCAAACGAAGCTGCTCATGCTCTGAGTCTCCTTTTACGTTTCTGACTTATAATATTAACATGAATAACGCCATCTTCCAAATGTATAATCACTAATGAAGTAACAAACTGTAATGGGACTTTCATTTACACTAGGATCGCACTCAAATATTCTTCTGTATATAATCACTATAATACACTTGAGGGTTGGTGCTATAATGTGAGATATTGGCACTGGAGTACTGATCTGCTGTACACCAGTGCCAATATCTCACATTATAGCACAAACCTCAAGGGGCATTATTGCTTAATAATCAAAATTGAGGCCTTGTGGCAGTCAATTAGCCTGGCGTGTGATCTGGAATATGATTAGTAGTGCTTCAGCACATTTATAATGGTTATTCAAAAGGGGCTGATCACTTATCTAAGGCATGCTTGTTAATACTTAAGAGTTTTTGAAATAGTATTTTGGCTTTATAATTCAAAACCTTATAATTCATATTTTATTTCAGGGTGTAATGTGACCAAAGGTGAGGATTTGGACAGGGTATGATAATTATCTATAGGCACTATATACTGTGAAATTAAAGGCATCATCATATTACTGGTTGTGTAGTTTTCATATGACATCATACATCACAACTTGACCATCAACAATCATCAGTTTCCTCACTAACACTGTGGGTAAGGTACATACTGTAATAACCTACACTGGTTATAATGGTACTGTACCTTACTCATTAGCATTTCTCTCTCTACAGCAAATTACCAGTATGGCTTGATATGCACTCGCGCTTTGTGTATAGTGCTTTTGCAACAATGTTAATGAAGTTTGTGTTTTTTGTAAATATGTGAAAATATTCACCATTTTTCAGTATTTGATCAGTTTGTGATATTGTACCAATATTATTATATTAAAGATGTTAAGTTTCTTTAGATGTTGTGCTAAAGTGTCACAAAAAGTGGAGATATAAAGTTGGGCAGAAATGTTTGAGAACCGTTTGGAATTACCAGGGTTTTTTACTTAATGTTCTTAACCTCAACCTGGTAATAATAGACATACACCTCATACCTAAACTGATAACACAAAAAATATAATTTTAATCATTACCAGCCCAAAAACAAGCAGGTTTAGGGATATTGACTTATCCAAAAGCCAGCTGTTAGAATAAATCAGATGGGATTGAAGGTGTGAGTTGTAGACACCCCCTGTTCTGTAAAAGACTCACAAAGTACCAGTCTGCTGTTCTCAAGAGCGAATGCATTACAGAGGATTATAGAAGCTGGAAAAGGCTCTGTAAGCATTCTCCTGGCAATTAACAGTCCACAATTTCATTGTCTATAAAATCAAAGGAAAGAAACTGAGTGCTGCTGTCTGTAAGATGTGGGCATCCTGCAAAAAGATACACCGAGCGCGCACCATGCACTGCTAAAGTAGGTTAAATAATAAACAAAACACAAGAGAAACGGCAGATGAAGAAATGTCTAGAACTTGCCGAAGTTCAAGTGTTCAATATACAAAATGCACAGAGCAAAGATGGTGGTACAAAAAATGACAACACATAAAAATCCACTGCGTTCCAAAGCAAACAAAAACCCAGGGACAAGTGTTTTGGCAAGAAAGGACAATCCTATGTTTGTGATGCACAGTGGAGGGAAAATCAAGGTTTAGGATTGTTTTGCTGGGTTTAGATAGCTTGCAGTCTGAAGAGCTTTTCACAGTCTTTTTTTTTTTTTAACGGATGAAAAAAGACATGTCCTTCAAAACCAAGTCTGAAACTGATGGACTGTGACACTGCGTAAAGTTTTTAACCAGAGTCTGTTCTAATTTCTGCGTTGTTCAGATCAGTTAAAATCGGACCAATCAGAGCTCTGTTGTCAGGAAGAACAGCTCATCCTGCTAGAAGCAGAGCACAAGAATGTACTGGTCCTTCTCAAAAAATTAGCATATTGTGATAAAGTTAATTCTTTTCCGTAATGTAATGATAAAAATTTAACTTTCATATATTTTAGATTCATTGCACACCAACTGAAATATTTCAAGTCTTTTATTGTTTTAATACTGATGATTTTGGCATACAGCTCACGAAAACCCAAAATTCCTATTTCACAAAATTAGCATATCATGAAAAGGTTCTCTAAACGAGCTATTAACCTAATTATCTGAATCAACGAATTAACTCTAAACACCTGCAAAAGATTCCTGAGGCTTTTGAAAACTCCCAGCCTGATTCATTACTCAAAACCGCAATCATGGGTAAGACTGCCGACCTGACTGCTGTCCAGAAGGCCATCATTGACACCCTCAAGCAAGAGGGTAAGACACAGAAAGAAATGTCTGAACGAATAGGCTGTTCCCAGAGTGCTGTGTCAAGGCACCTCAGTGGGAAGTCTGTGGGAAGGAAAAAGTGTGGCAGAAAACGCTGCACAAACGAGAAGAGGTGACCGGACCCTGAGAAGGATTGTGGAGAAGAGCCGATTCCAGACCTTGGGGGACCTGCGGAAGCAGTGGACTGAGTCTGGAGTAGAAACATCCAGTGCCACCATGCACAGGCGTGTGCAGGAAATGGGCTACAGGTGCTGCATTCCCCAGGTCAAGCCACTTTTGAACCAGAAACAGTGGCAGAAGCGCCTGACCTGGGCTACAGAGAAGCAGCACTGGACTGTTGCTCAGTGGTCCAAAGTACTTTTTTCGGATGAAAGCAAATTTTGCATGTCATTCGAAAATCAAGGTGCCAGAGTCTGGAGGAAGACTGGGGAGAAGGAAATGCCAAAATGTCTGAAGTCCAGTGTCAAGTACCCACAGTCAGTGATGTTCTGGGGTGCCATGTCAGCTGCTGTGTTGGTCCACTATGTTTTATCAAAGGCAGGGTCAATGCATCTAGCTATCAGGAGATTTTGGAGCACTTCTGCTGAAGAGCTTTATGGAGATGAAGAGTTCATTTTTCAGCACGACCTGGCACCTGCTCACAGTTCCAAAACCACTGGTAAATGGTTTACTGACCATGGTATTACTGTGCTCAATTGGCCTGCCAACTCTCCTGACCTGAACCCGATAGAGAATCTGTGGGATATTGTGAAGAGAAAGTTGAGACGCGCAAGACCCAACACTCTGGATGAGCTTAAGGCCGCTATCAAAGCATCCTGGTCCTCCATAACACCTCAGCAGTGCCACAGGCTGATTGCCTCCATGCCACGCCGCATTGAAGCAGTCATTTCTGCAAAAGGATTCCTGACCAAGTATTGAGTGCATAAACATAAACATAATAATCTGAAGGTTGACTTTTTTTGTATTAAAAACACTTTTCTTTTATTGGTCGGATGAAATATGCTAATTTTGTGAGAATTTTGGGTTTTCATGAGCTGTATGCCAAAATCATCAGTATTAAAACAATAAAAGACTTGAAATATTTCAGTTGGTGTGCAATGAATCTAAAATATATGAAAAAGTTTAATTTTTATCTCATTACATTACGGAAAAAGAATTAACTTTATCACAATATGCTAATTTTTGGAGAAGGACCAGTATATTACTGTAAAACCATGAATATTAAAGAAAATATGTGGTCGAATATAGCTGAAAGGCTGAGGAATGATGGTGAAAATCCTCAGTGAACCTCCGTTATTAGAACCATTTTCTTGTTTATCTAAGTGCGTTCGAGTATATCCTGTGATTTCTTCCTAACTTGTTGAAACTTGCCTGGTGAGGGAGTGCTACTAGGTCCTGAAATCCTGGCCTGAGGGGCCTGAGGGGTCTAGGGCCTCTTGCCTCAGTCCTGGAGGGGTTCCTGAGGTGTTCGTGGCTTGGGGTAAGGGGGGAGAAAAAACCTGTATAGTGGCCTAGATTGGAGTGTCCTAAATGGGATATAGGATTCTTCCCCTAGTACGTCGAAG
This sequence comes from Ancistrus triradiatus, assembly GCA_025084515.1. Classification (NCBI taxonomy): domain Eukaryota; kingdom Metazoa; phylum Chordata; class Actinopteri; order Siluriformes; family Loricariidae; genus Ancistrus; species Ancistrus triradiatus. The sequence continues at coordinate 10,580 of JAJAGP010003299.1, read as the reverse complement.
CGGTGGGGAAAAATACATCCGATAGAAGGGAAGACCCATGGAGCAATGACTACTTCCTAGTTGGAGCCTGAAAGTGGTGTCGGGATGTTCCTGCCTAGTAGGCAAAGATCCTGCCCGATTCCTGAGATGGGCAGCGGTGAAAGTGGGTCTAGATTCCGTAATGAACGGCTTGATGTCGAACTATGCTTCCCCTTGTAAGGAGGATCCTTACCTTTGGTTAGGCTTCCTCGGTCTCGATGAGCTGAGTTAAGGGCGTGGATAACAAAGGAGGAGTGGTCGAGGGGGAAAGTTGAAGGGTGGAACGACTTGGTAGGAGCCAGGTCGGAAGTGGGTGTCCTAAATGCTGTCGTAACATCCCCGACTCGCGATGGCGAAATCTGTCCTGTTGCTAGGGGACCAGGGACGCGGTTTAGGGGAAAAGAGGTTTCGAGTGAAAGGGGAGGTTGGACAAGGGTTCGAGCCTTTCTTGGGTATGATGCAGACCTCTTCCTGTTCCTGGCCGTTGGATAGGTCGAGATTTTCCGTGTAGTTTTGGAATGGGCAATGGCCTTAGAATAGCTCGGTACAGATCGCTAACGCGGGGTGAAGAGTTCCCCATGGTTCCCTGAGGGCTGAAGGAAAGCGCTCTTTCGCTTCGAGGCCGCGCTTGGAATAAGTAAGATAGTGGAATGTATCAAGGTGCGACTACTTGAAGGCCTCACTGTCTTACATAAGGGAGCTAGGAGAGAGGGGAAGGGACTGGTTTGCGGCTAAGGGGGGTGGCTGTGTAGGAGCTGAGAGGGGGAGATATGGGAATGATCCTTCCTTTCCTGAAGAGAGGAACCCGTGGCTGGGGAAGGGCACTGGGTCCATAGAAGCACGGGGGGGCCTTGGGCCTCTTTAGTGATGCTCACTTCCGTTTATCGCTCTCTTCTGTATCCAAGAAACATTGCGATTTCCTTATGAAGGGTACGGGGAGTAGGATTTTCGCCTGTGACCGCTGAGGAGCGTTGGAAGTAAGAGGAAGGGCGAAGTGCGAGTGATAAAAGAGAGACGAATCAGGGAATTCCATAGAGCTGAGAAAAGTACGGAGGGGGACGCTTCCTGTAGGGGAAATTCAAGCGGGCTGAAGAACATAGTGGGCCTGGTCCATGAGAAAGGCAAAGGGATATAGCATAGGACGACTATATGAGAGAGAGTCATTCCTGCCCACAAAAACGCAAACTATAGGTTGCTGCACTAATCTTCAATCTGTTTTTTGTTTAATTAAGTTGACGTGTGAAAAAGACATGTTGAAAACTTCGTGACACATTAGAAGACGGGAAATTAAAGAAAAAAGCACACGGGGAGTTTTCAATGTGTGTGAAGGTTATATTTAAAATCGCATAATTTTTTTTCATACGAAAAATTGGTCTCAGTGTGAATAGGCTTTAATTAAGGCTGTATTCAAAATGGCACACTACTGTACTGCATACTACACTAGTATGTACTGCATACTGCCCCCTGTGTGTAGTATGCAGTATGGTAAAATGTTCTGTCATATGATGTAGCATACCGTATTTTCCGGGCTATAAAGCGCACCGGGTTATAAGGCGCGATATCAATGATCGGCTGCTAACAGATCTATTTTCATACATAAAGCGCACCGGGTTATAAGACGCATTAAATGAAACAAAACTCTTAAGTTCCGTCGGAAGCTCAGTTTGGTCTTTACCTGTCGCAGGGCGTCTTCTTGCTTCCTCCACTTCCGTATCATTGATTCAATCCCTCGGTGGAGTGGCCGGGGTAGTTTCTGTGTGGAGTCTGAGTGTTAACTCCGGCAGTGCCATTTTGAATAGAGCATAAGAGGCTGTGAAATGACTTTGTTGGTCGTGCAAGAATTCCAAGCATAGTCTAATATTCCTCTTCATCCTTGAGAACAGAACAATTTTTCATGATTTATTAGTTGAGACAGAACCACTAAAGGGTATGGCAGTGACGTTTGAAACCGGCAACCATTTAACATTCTGTAATATTGGTACAATTAGTGCCTTTATGGAACTTACATATGTTAAAATAGTCTTTTGAGACATCACAAATCCATTTTTAGCTTATGATAAGTGGATTTTTTATATTTATTAACTGTACATCTGTATTTTTTTTGTTTGACATGGCTAGAATGCTGAATCATGAACGATGGGTACGTTATGTCTGCAGTTCATTCCTCACTTGTACAGCATGCATGAGCGCAAAAAAGATTATTTAAAATCCTTACTTTCACGTTCTAGAAAACCCTCACCGTGGTGCACATCAGTGGGCATTTCATACATTAAACATATTTCTTACTGTAGAGGCTTAGTCCACTAACCCCCAACTAAACAAATGAATTGTGGCTAATCTGTTTGCACTCTCCACACTCTTGGTTTATGCTAATAGAACAATTGGAGGACTTCTACACTGTTTTAAAATGGGGTGTAAATTCTCAAATTGGATAGTTACAGTGGGGCAAAAAAAAATATTGAGACAAAATGAGGGGAAAAAAATCCAGGAAATCACATTGTAGAATTTTTATAGAATTTAATTGTAAATCATGGTGGAAAATAAGTATTTGGTCATAAAATTTGGTTCAACTCAATACTTTGTAACATAACCTTTGTTGGAAATGACAGAGGTCAAACGTTTCCTGTAAGTCTTCACCAGGTTGGCACACACTGTAGCTGGTATTTTGGCCCATTCCTCCATGCAGATCTCCTCTAGAGCAGTGATGTTTTGGGACAACATGGACTTTCAACTCCCTCCACACATTTTCTATGGGGTTGAGGTCTGGAGACTGGCTAGGCCACTCCAGGACCTTAATGCTTTTTACGGAGCCACTCCTTCGTTGTCCCGAGCGGTGGTGCGTGTGTTTGGGATCATTGTCATGCTGGAAGACCCAGCCACGTTCCATCTTCAATGCTCTCACTGATGGAAGGAGGTTTTTTTGCTTAAATCTCACGATACATGGCCCCGTTCATTCTTCCCTTAACACAGATCAGTTTTCCTGTTTATTGCACACCAACCTGCTTGCCTGTTGTAGATTCACTCTTCCCAGCTTGGTGCAGGTCTACAATTTTGTTCCTGGTGTCCTTTGACAGCACTTTGGTCTTGGTCATGGTTGAGTTTGTAGACTGTTTGAGGCTGTGGACAGGTGTCTTTTAAACAGATAACGGGGTCAAACAGGTGCCATTTAATACAGGTAACGAGTGGAGGACAGAAGAGCTCCTTAAAGAAGTTGTTAGAGGTCTGTGAAATCTTGGTTGTTTGTGGGTGACCAAATACTTATTTTCCACCATGATTTGCAATTAAATTCTTTAAAAGTCCTACAATGTGAGTTCCTCGATCTCCCCCCCCCCCTCATTTTGTCTCTCACAACTGAAGTGTATCTATGATGAAAAATTACAGACCCCTCATCTTTCTAAGTAGGAGAACTTGCAGTGGCTGACTAAATACATTTTTGCCCCACTGTATATATGAATGTAATTTAAGTTTTTTCTTTCCTACGGTGAAGGTCCATCAGTTCAGAGAAATCAGTGTTATGAAGCACACGTTCCTGATGCTAATCAGGGAAATCTCATTATTACAGATTATACTTTACTGCGTACTATTCGCAAAACCAGAACTACTCGTCAAGACCATTGACCCGTCAAGACCATTGAAGTTTCAGTGCACTACATGTTACCACGTTCTTCTAAATGAGAGTGTTGAGTTTTCTGTGCAGCTAGCCAACTAACATAGCTAGCTCTTACTCCAAGAATCCATCACTTTATCACGGCACACAACTTTAATAAATATTACACATGTACTGTAGTTACTGAAGAATTGTCCTTACATGTGACAGCTTTGTGGTTACTTGTTGAACAATCAGTAAGACACTCATTAATACATTTTAATCCGAGTTTTAATATCTTTCTTTGCACAACTGTAATAGAAATTTCATGGGTACCAAAGAAGAGGAAATGTTCTGGAATAGTGATTCCAGAGTCAATAGTATAAATCACTGCTATTTGTTTTTACCTTTGTATTTTTTAAACATACATTTGATATTTATGTTATGTTGTTGGTTTTCATATTGGTTTGTGATTCTGGATGAACAACCTTCTCATATGGTGTGTACATGCACACATTTACATGGTCCCTTTATTGGAGACCTGTTCCTTGCACTCACTGGCCCCTTTAGTACTTGGGATATATTTGGGACACAGCATCTGGTTTGACAACAAGCTTGCTAGGACATACATTTATAGTGAGGTGGTAACATAGTTCCTTTTTAACTGAAATAGAATTGAAGGAATTAAACGAGCAGCAACATTGTTAATTGCTGCACCATTTGATGATGTTAACATTGGTTTATGAACTTCAGAAAGCCAGTGCAAAGATATTCTTTGTAAAGTTTGTATGTAGTCACTGTTTGGGGTTAGAAAAAGTGTCCTGTCCAACATGTGTAAACATTTGCATTGGCAAGACAGTAAATGTTGTCTGTTTAAAGACGTGCAATAACATCTGTGTTTTAACCTGTTACTACTGTCTTAATAGAAGCTTTATATTTAAAGGGCCATGTTCCGAAACCACAACCATCCCACAGGTTCTGTTGTTCATTTTATGTGGCTTTTCAAAGCATTTCTGATATGTGCCTTATTAATAAATTAGGCTTATTCTTTACTTATTATGAGGCTTGTACTTAAGCCCTCATTAAAAAAGAGATAGCAGTTAAAGCTACATTTGAATCTTATTGTTTTAGTAATATATTTATTTTTGCAGCATAGTTTGAGTAAAATTGCAGAATCAATAACAGAGTTATATACAGTAGTACCCTGGCTTTATACCAGTGTATAGTATATTCATCTAAAAGATTGTCTTTGACTTGTATATACTTCTAATAGTGATATACAAATCAAGCAGTGAGTGGTTACTAGTCCACATGTGATGAAATATTTAGCAGAGTCCCACAATAACAGTTGGGGATGTAACGTACTGTCTAGTTCCCCATTACAGTCGAACCTTGCTATTTGAATTCCCACTATAGCGTACATCTGTTTTAATCCACTACTGTAATGAATGCAATGGGGACAGAAAAGCAGAAGTACACGGTATTCTGAATGACCGGGCTATACCCTGAACTTTCTTTATTTTAATTAAATGAGTTTGGTTTGCAAATAATGTTATTTTATATTGCTATTAGAATAAAGAATAAGCACACACTCAGAGAATGTGTGGTTGCATGTGGTGGTGATGAAAACCTCATCAGTGAGGCAGGAAAGAAAAAATTCTGTTCATCTACAACATTAAATCAGAAATAATTGTCACAGTATGGAAAATGCAAATGTTAAAAAACAAGACAAACTTGTGAGGCCAGCAGGTGATTGTAATCATTATTTGGTATAAAAGCAGTATACATGCAAGGCTGGGACTTTGATGAGCAAAGGTATGCAGAGGATCTCCAGTTTGTGAACAAATATTTGATATAATTGTTAAAATGCTTAGAAAGTGTTCCTCAAAGAAAGAATGGAAGGAATTTGCATATTTCTTTATCTACAGCGCATAATATCATGAAATCTGGAGGAATTCCAGTGCATGTGTGAGCGTATGTGCCCTACGATGGATTGGTGCCCTGTCTAGGGTTGTTCCTGCCTTGGACCCTGTGTCGCCATCTAAGCAAAAGCTTTCCCATGACCCTGACTAGGATTAAATGTATAAGATGAATGAAAAAGGACAAGTGGGCAAGCCTAAGCTGGACACCCGTGTTCTCCATTCCGAACTGAATCAAGAACTGTCATTCATCTGATAGAGCCACCTGGGAAGGGATTAATTTGGCAAACGTCTGTCAAACATTGCAGTGTGAGTTGCGTTCACAAATGCCACTTAAAACTTTACTGTCCAAAAAGAACCATAATGTTAACCATGTCCAGAAGTGGTGCTGTCTTCTCTGTCCTCGGAGGCATCTGGGATGGACCATCACACTGTGTAAATGTGTATTGTGGTCAGATGAATCAGTATTCCAGACCTTTTTTGGAAGAAATGGATGCTGTGTGCTTCGGACCAAAGATGAAAGAATGTCACAGACCATCCAGGCTGCTATGAGCAACAAGTCTAAAAGTCGGGGTCTGTCATGGTATGGGGTTGTGTCAGTGCCCTTGGCAAAGGTCATTTACACTTCTGTGATGGCAGCATTAATGCAGAAAAGTATTTTAGAGCAACATATGCTGCCATCAAGACGTCAACTTTTAGAGGGGCATTATGATATTTTTCAACAAGACAATGCAAAACCAGATGTTGTACACATTATGGCATGGCTACAGAAGAAGGTATGGGTACTGGACTGGCCTGCCTGCAGTCCTGACCTGTTCCCAATAGAGAATGTGTGGAGAATTTTGACACGAAAAATGCGACAATGACAACCTTGCATTATTACACACCTTAAAGATGTGTTTGCAGGAAGAATGGGACAAAATAACACCTGAAACATTTCATAGCTTGTTTTTTTTTCTGTGCCAGAGCTTCTTTTAAGTGTTCTGAGAAAGAATGGCACAATTACAAAGTGATAAATGCTTTACCGTCCCAACTTTTTTTGGGATGTGTTGCAGGCCTGACATTGATGCAATGGACATTTATTAGCAAATGAAATGAAGTTAACCAGACAAAACATGAGATATCTAGGGTTCATACTGTCTGCAATAAAATAAAAGTCCAAATAAATGCAAGACACTGTTGTTTTGTTTTTTCTTGCCTTTTCCATACTGTCCCAACTTTTTCTGATTTGGGGTAGAATATTATGTAGATATAATTGAAGATGGGTTGGGTGTTAAACATACAGGAATGAGGTAGTAATTTCCCCATCAGAAATAATGTAATGGATTTAACTGTACTTGGGTGCCAATGAAGAAGTATAAATTGAGTGTGCTGCCTAATATGTGCGTATTAGCTTGGATTTGGTTAGTTTGTCATTGGCTTAAATAGTGTGGCAACCAAAACCATCCAGCTAACTGCATCCTGAAATCAGAAGCTGACACCGATGATGGGCGAGAGGAGGAACACACCTATCTGGAAAACCTCACTACCATCTCAGTGTCACTCCTGTGCTCAATGGTCTTTGATTCCAAAACTTTCTGGTCAGTGGTTTTATGGTGACAGATGGGTGACAGGCAAAGTATGCACACCTAAAGAGTTTATCATAGCTGGATCTAATGGTGTGTGATGAGTACTTGTAAGGTAGGTGTACCTAATAAGAAGTGTCCATATTGACAAAAACGTTACGGATGAATAGGTTTGTGGTTCCTTTAGATGAATAGATTTGTTTCTAATAATGATAATCTTTTCTTTTTGCTTTTCTTATGTTGTCAGAGGTTTGTAAAACGTGTAAGTATATATATCCAACGTTCACATTACATATGGATTATTTCACATTAGTACTGTATTATACTTTTCTAATTGTAGTTTGTATGAACTGGTTTGTTTTCAAATGACTTTTTTTCACATTTCCTCATCTACGGTATGACAACGAAATTTTTTCCCGTTCAAGTATTTGAACAGGAAAGTTTCTTTTAACACACATAACTGAGTGGCCTAGCATGTGTTCAGTTCAGAGCTTTGAAAAGCTCATTTTTGAGTAACAAAAGATTTTCTGTCCTTTAAGAGGTTTTTTTGTTTGTTTTACACTGTGGTTTTTGTTTGTCTTTTTTCTCTCTTACTGCTCTTGGCTAAATCTCTCTTGCTCGCTGTCTCTCTCTGTCCCTCTCCCCTCACTCTGCAGGCAGGCCAGGGGGGCGGACATCGGACACTGCTATACGGTCATGCTATCCTACTGAGGCATTCGTTTAGTGGAATGGTGAGAATGTGCAACCCAGATTAATCCCACAGTGGAAGAGGATTTGCTAGCCTTATAGTCACTGCAGATCAAACCTCATTATCATTGCATGTGTAGAATAACTACTAATCACTAACCATAAACAGACTGATAGACTTCAATATCATGATTTTTCCCTACTTAAAGGCAGCTATCTTAAAGATTTTGACTGGAAGTTGCAAAGTATTCAGGAAGTCGGTAAAAATCCCACGAAAGTAAAGTCCACGAAAATAAATATCGTGATATATTGCTGTATCGATTTTTATTTTATTTATTTATTTATCTTTAGCACAGCCCTAATTGCTAACACAGCTTTCTGTCTTGAACAGTATCTGGCCTGCCTCAAGACCTCAAGGTCTCTGACTGACAAGCTGTCGTTTGACGTAGGCTTACAGGAGGACTCAACAGGTATTGAATGTAAATAATAGTATTCAGTAACTAAAAGCATGTTTTGAGATTAATGCTCGACAATCTGCTGGCAGATGCACTTCATGATATTCAAAGCCACGTCATTCATCGGTTCAATGCCTGCCTTTTAGACCAACACTTGCCAGCCACACTAAAACATGGAGGCTTTACTATTTATATGCATTGAGAACTTCAGATGTGATCATTTAAGAAGGTCGCCATTGGACGAGACACATCTACATATGGTATAGTCTTGTACAAAGTATGGGCACCCCAAATTAAGAGGTAATCTACAGGAAACGAACTTAAATATGACCTTTCTGCAAATTGTAATGAACAATTAACAAGTCCATTAAATTCAGGGACCTTAAACCCTAGTGGGTCATCTGGAAAAGTGACATGTTAAATTGTATAATAATATTTGAACATATTCAGTCTATAGTGTATTACAATGCGCAGAAATGTCAGATTTAGGATTTGTTCCCCATTTACAGCATTTAGCAGATGCTCTTATCCAGAGTGATTTATCTGTGCAGTAAAAGTTGGAAGCTTGACAGATTGGGGATTTCAAATCACAACTGAGTCAACACTACTTTTAAGTCAGCGTTCTATCACCTGCAAGTGTTTATACATTAGGGCCGTCAGATTCAATAAGTTGATATTTTAACACTGATCATTATTATTACATCCATAATCATGCATCACTTTACCATATGACGCAGTTGTAGTTGTGGGCTGTGCCTGAAATGGTCCCTTAATCACTCTTCATTCTTCATTCATCATCTACATTCTTTGTTATCTAGAGCACTATTAACGTACACCTGAAGACAGAGAAAGAAAGCATTCAGTAACATCACAAGATGAATTATTGTGAAATTATGATGGGATCAAATGGATCATCAGATTTTGCACAAACTTGTGGAGTCCTTGTCAGCTCAAGTGCATGGGGGAAAATATAAAATTGTATTTTCACTAGTGGTCTCAGACAATGTTTTGTTTGGCCAATGAACATGAATCTTTTGTCCTATTGAAACAGCAAGAGCACGGTCATGGAATAGGCATCCATAGATGCATAGACTTCAGTGAGTGTCAATTGGCTCTCTGTCAGGAGCTTCAAGGAAGATTTGAAAATTTGAAGCTGTGCTGTTTATTGAGAAAATTTGAGTTCAGTGAACAAACAGTACAGTAATGGTGTGATTAATAATATTTAATATTAATATATATATATATATATATACACCTGTATTCATACAGACATATAATAGGGCTGTCTCAATTATTACATTTGTTGTCGAGTCAAGTCAAGTCAGATTTATTTATATAGCGCTTTTTACAATGGAGCATTGTCTCAAAGCAACTTTACAAGTTTAGATCATCTCCTAATAACTACGTCCAATCCCAAATTGAGCAAGCCTAGGGCGACAGTGGCAAGGAAAAACTCCCCGAGTTCTACGAAGAAACCTTGGGAGGACCAAGACTCAAAAAGGGACCCAACCTCCTTGGGCGGCGTAGATGATAAATCTAAGAGCGAAACTACAGTCATGGAGTCAAAGTTCGAATAAAATGTGAAGTATTCACATCGACATTAAGTGGCCCAGGTATGATGATAAATCTAAGAGCGAAACTAAAGTCATGTCGAATCACCATTACTTAAAATAATCACAGTTATGCAATTGAAATTGCAATTACATTTACAGCATTTAGCAGACGCCTTTATCCAAAGCGACTTACAATTGATCTAATCTTACAATCCAAGCAATTGTGGGTTAAGGGTCTTGCTCAAGGACCCAACAGTGGCAGCTTGGTAGATGTGGGATTTGAACCCTGGACCTTCCGGTCCAGAGTCCAGTACCTTGACCGCTAGGCTACCGTAGGACTACAGTAATTATGTTCCACAGATTTCTTTACTAAGCTTTTTTTCACCACAAAGGTGAGGCTTGTTGGTGGACCATCCACCCAGCCTCCAAGCAGAGGTCTGAAGGAGAGAAGGTTCGCATTGGTGATGATCTCATCTTGGTCAGCGTATCTTCAGAGAGATACCTGGTAAGTGCACATTCTATTAGATACTTTGCGAACACTACAAACAAGACACACTACACTATGGAGAAGACTTTTTATATTCTGATTCTCACCCAAAGCTTGTTTTGAAGACCATACCATTGTTGTGTATTGAATATGTTGCTTGACATCGGCTTTCTAAAAATGTCAGAATGAAAGAAATGGCTAAACTCTCATTCATATTCTTTAAATATGCAAGTTATAAATCCCCTAACACTCCAACTGTCTCTGGTATATTCACAGCAGGCCACATATAGAGCAACCCTTATGTAAATTG
>JAJAGP010003298.1:0-77950 GCA_025084515.1 Ancistrus triradiatus | reverse complement strand
ACTGTCGCCCTAGGCTTGCTCAATTTGGGATTGGACGTAGTTATTAGGAGATAATCTAAACTTGTAAAGTTGCTTTGAGACAATGCTCCATTGTAAAAAGCGCTATATAAATAAATCTGACTTGACTTGACTTGACTTTCTGGTTGGGAGAACTGTAATGACATTTCTCTCTCCAAAGATTAGAGTGCCCAGTTTACTAAGGCCTCTATATTATTATATTTACTCTATATTACCCAAATATAATTAAAATAAACCCCAAGTAAATACAGTCCACTCTGTTTATTGCATTTATTACCTCCTGCAACCTCTCATTGCCAATAACGCTCATCTTTAGCTTACCCCGCAACATTTCTATGGGGTATGAAACAGAGGACTGAGATGACCATGGGATTTTGTGCTGATCTAGACATATATTTTTGGTGCTTAAGTCCAAGCACTTACTTTGGTGGTTGGATGAGAGGAAAGACCTTTTCTTGACCTTCCAAATAATCTGCATTAAGGTGGCCTCTGATGGTAGTTTTGGAGATTTCTTGACCCACTTTTTTCTGTAACTTTTCAAACGTGAGCCTTGGGTATTTTTTGCCTCTCTTACCATCCACCTCACTGTGCATAGGGGAAAAATACATTTGGGTCCTCATCCAGGAAGGCTGTCACAGTTACAGATGATTGGAACTTTTTAATTGTTGCCCCAACTATAGATGTGGACATTTTCAGGTGAGTAACAATTTGCTATAGCCATTCCCTGACTTCTGAAGGTCAACATACTTTTATTTGAATTTTGTGAAATTTGTCCTTATATATTTTCTATGCTGAATAATGACTAATAGACCTTTAATTGACCTTTAATTGTCACCTCATGTGTACATCCCAGTCAAACAGAAAGCTTGAATTACTGCTTGAACGTTTCTAGATACTCTTATGTTTCTAGATACTCTTGTTTTTTAAAGTATTTTTAGTAATTATGAATGGGAACACTGGGGATGTTGCATGTGATTTGCTGATTTACTGCATAAATGACAACACATAAATAATGTGTTAAAATAAGTTTTGTTTTATGAACAATGGCAATATTGTGAGGGCAATACATAAATTAAAAATAGCCACGAGTTAAATAACCAAAGCCACAGTGTAAACAGACAGAGAATCCAAACTCAGTAGGTGACAACAGAGATTATACACATAATCGCATAATCAGTAAATCAGGAAACAGAATGACAGAGTGGATGATGTGGTTTTAGTGATGCGTGCTGGGAAAGGTTTTGCAGAAAAGATCTGGTCATGACACTAACAATAATAACTAAATTGAAAACGCATTCATTTAAAAAACTAAAATGGTTTTATTTTAACATTGGATGATTGTTTCATAAACTCATATACACATTGGTATACTAGCAGGCATGACTAAACTATGCTTGTGTAATGTGTTGTGCAGGCAGTTTGAGGGTAAGGCTGCAGTCAGGACCAAACTGTTCTTGTTAATGTGTTTAATCAAGAGGGTAACATACATAAATAACTATCATTGTATATTATATTGGGAAGCTATCAGTAGGTCAAATGACAAATCATAAATGCAGATCAGACACTGAATGGAATGTGTTTCTATAGGAAGGACACAGTACAAACAAACAGACATGTTGAACAAAGTTGCAGTGCTGGATAAGTTATGGATTTCATTATTGTTGGCCTTTGACATCTCTGATATTTTGGCTTGGTGGGTAGCACTGTTGCCTCTCAGCAAGAAGGTCCTGTGTTCAATCCCAGGTAGAGTGGTCTGGGTCCTTTCTGTTTGGAGTTTGCATGCTGTCCACATGGGTTTATTCCTGGTACTCCAAATTTAAATGGTTTGGTTAATTGTAGTTTCTAAAAGTGCCCCTAGTGTATAAGTGTGTGTAGGAGTGTGTGTGCCCTATGATGGATGGGCGCCCTGTCTAGGGTTGTTCCTGCCTTGCACTCTGTGCCACCGGCTAGGCACCTGCTCTCCCACGACCCTGACAAGGATCAAGCGGGTAAGAAAGTGAATGAATGAATGAATGATATTTCGACATGACTTTCCTTTCTTGTCTTTCTTGCTATACACACGTAATTTCTTGTCATCTGCACACACTTCCTGTTTGTGGTTGCCTTTTAGACTACATTCAGTGTACAAACTATGCATCAACAGTAGTCTACTACCTGGCCTTTCCTTCTATTCATTTACATACAGAAAGGCCATTCTTATGGTGACTTTCATACTTGACAAATCACACACAAATTTGGCACCTTTATGTAGAAATACCCTCAAATTATGTAAAAACTGAGCCAAATATTTGAAGGCTCTAATCCTAACTAGTTAATGAATCATCTTACACAGTGTAGAGGACATTCCCAAGATTATATGTTTTTACTCACGCAAACCGTTAGTAAATCAGGCCTCAGTGTGATGACTACATCTTCTTTCTATAAATCTAGTACTGTCCAATGCACAACAGCTACAACTGTCAAGATCAGGGACAGGTCTGCTCCTTTACAGTGGTGCTTGAAAGTTTGTGAACCCTTTAGAATTTTCTATATTTCTGCATAAATATGACCTAAAACATCATCAGATTTTCATTATCATAAGAAAGCCCTAAAAGCAGATAAAGAGAACCCAGTTAAACAAATGAGACAAAAATATTATACTTGGTCATTTTACATCCAATATTACATATTAGTGAGTGGCAAAAGTATGTGAACCTCTAGGATTAGCAGTTAATTTGAAGGTGAAATTAGAGTCAGGTGTTTTCAGTCAATGGGATGACAATCAGGTGTGAGTGGGCACCCTGTTTTACCCAGGGATCTATCAAACTCTGCTCTTCACAACACATTTGTGGACGTGCATCATGCCATGAACAAAGGAGATTTCTGAGGACCTCTGAAAAAGAGTTGTTGATGCTCATCAGGCTAGAAAAGGTTACAAAACCATCATTGTTACCCTTCCTCGCAGTGGTCGACCAACTAAGATCACTCCTAGAGCAAGCCGGGTAATAGTTGGTGAGGTCACAAAGGACCACAGGGTAACTTCTAAGCAACTCTCACAACTTCTAAGGCCTCTCTCACATTGGCTAATGTTAATGCGTCCACCATTAGAAGAACACTGAACAACAATGGTGCAGTTTGATAAAGATCAAGCCAGAAGGCTATTGGGACTGTGGTAGCCTAGTGGTTAAGGTACTGGACTCTGGACCAGAAGGTCCAGGGTTCAAATCCCACCTCTGCCAAGCTGCCACTGTTGGGTCCTTGAGCAAGACCCTTAACCCACAAGTGCTTGGATTGTAAGACTGTACCAATTGTAAGTCGCTCTGGATAAGGGCGTCTGCTAAATGCTGTAAATGTAAATGTAAATGTAAAGAATGTTTTGTGGACAGATGAGACCAAAATAGAACTTTTTGGTTTAAAAGGAAAGTGTAATGTTTGGAGAAAGGAAAACACTGCATTTCAGCATGAGAACCTTATGCCATTTGTGAAACATAGTGATGGTAGTATCATGGTTTGGGCCTGTTTTGCTGCATCTGGGCCAGGACGGCTTGCCATCACTGATGGAACAATGAATGCTGAATTATATCAGAGAATTGCAAATGAAAATGTCAGGACATCTGTCCATGAACTGAATATTAAAGGAAGGTGGGCCATGCAGCAAGACAACGACCCTAAGCACACAAATCGTTCTATCAAAGAATGGTTAAAGAAGAATAAAATGAATGTTTTGGGATGGCCAAGTCAAAGTCCTGACTTTAATCCAATGGAAATGTTGTGAAAGGACCTGAAGCGAGCCTGATTTAACATCATAGAGTTGAAGCTGTTCTGTATGGAGGAATGGGCTAAAATTCCTCCAAGCAGGACTGATCAACAGTTACCAGAAATGTTTAGTTGCAGTTATTGCTACACAGGGGGGGTCACACCAGATACTGAAAGCAAGTGTTCACATACTTTTGCCACCCACTTATATGTTATATTGGATCATTTTCCTCAATAAATAAATTACCAAGTATAATATTTTGTCTTATTTTACTTATTTTACTGTTAGGTTACTGTTGTGAAAATCTGATGATGTTTTAGGTCGTATTTATGCAGAAAAATAGAACATTGTAAAGGGTTCACAAACTTTCAAACACCACTGTATGTGCTGCAGCTAAATCTAACCAGTAGGTAGCAGCAACGGTTGCTTCTGAGCTCGTTCCCCATGTCATGTCTTGTCTGAGGAAACTCTGTTTAAAATGGAAGAAAATCTGCCAACCACAAAGACTATTGGAAAAATCTGATCTATATATTATAATTTGACACCACAACTATCTGCATGCCCAAATTTGCTTTGCTATGCAAGTCTTCTCCCAAAGAGTAGACTACTAGCTTTGCTTACACTGCGCCCTGTCTATAGAATTCCATACAAACACATTTGTGTTATAAATGTTAGCGATAACAACTGCAAACTGTATGTTGTGACTGAGAAGACTTGTATCAAGTCAGTAAAATAATCTGCCAGTAATTAAAATACTATTTCAAAGAAAACTATTTCACGATGGTGTAATTAATAGTGCTAGGTTGTTATATGTAGGATTTGTCTCCAGAGTCCAGTGCTGTGAGCTGTTGCACCTGGACCTTAATTTCCTGCTATAATTCAGAACTGGGATCCAGTCCACAAACCGAATGTAATTAAGATAAATCTGCGATATTTTAGTGAGTGTATTGCAAATATAATTCTAGCAAAAAATATGTTTTAAGAACTTCTGGAACACTAATAAGTTCATGTACCGAAGCTATGAACAAATATAAAGTGTATGTGTAGATTATTTTATTTTAGATATGTAGACCTCAGGCCAAAAGTCTGAGACCATTTGTGAAAATGATTGTTCAGATATTTGTTGAGAAAGATGCATATGGAGCAGAATAATGACCCAAACACACCTCACAGCTGTGCAACAACTATCTGAAGACCAGTCTCCACACTATGTCCAGCATCTCTTGACCTAACCCCATAGAGCATGAAATGAAAGAGAAAACTAAGTATTCAGTAGTGTCACAATGGAATATTCTGAAATCATGTTGGGAAATCCCCAGGGCTCAAACAACGGTGCTCGACATCTAAAATGAAATGAATGCCCTGCAATAAACTGGTGTTCCATTCAGGGTACATACTTACCTGTACCATTAGAATCCCTGAAGCACCTTCAACCCCGATGAGGAGAAGCATCATTAGAACATGAAAGAAGTGTCAACACTGTAAAAAGTAATTCTAGGGCAGAGTTGATTAAACTCAGATATTCTAATAAAATTAAACAATTATTATTAGTTCTTCCTCGTAAAGGCATTTTTCACTTTAACTGAACCTAGTAAGTAGACATTAATATAAACTCATTTTTTTGCATTGTATTTTCTGGTTCCTGTCTTACCACAGGTCTTACTATAGGTAGCTTCCATTACTATACGTAGCTTCCATAACTTGCCAGTGAGTTACACTTACTCAAGCTTTAATCAAGTTCTAATTAATAAAACTAACCAATCTAATCTAATTTACTAAACTCATCAGATAATTTATATTCAACGTATTCCATTCATGTTGTCTTATAAGTGGACCAAACATGTTCGCAGTAAATGTAGAAGGGCATTTGAATTTCAGAGTGGTCTAGTCTTTGATCTCACCACCACAGTGACCTTGGCTTGAGTCCCCGGAAGTGACTTCCTTACAGTAGGCTAGACTGGGCATCACACAACAAGACTGGCTATCATAATACTATTTTAGATAATATTATGATATGACTACATGCCTTTATTGACCATTGCCCATTATTAATAAAGAAAAAAATACACACTCAAACTAAATGTTACAGCTGAAGCAGCTGGAAATCAATTTATGTAATTGTAAAATTTTAATAATTTCCTTTGTGTAGGTTAGAATATATGGCAACCCTTGTTATTCTCCTGTTTTACATTTTTGCTTGATAATGTTGTATGCAGTCACAACAGACAACATCTCTGATTGGAATGTAGGCTACACATTTAATAAACAGTATTGTACTCATTAGTGCACTCACAGATATTATTCACCATCTGTTAAGAGTCTGTAATCTAATCATGTAAATAATTGTGTTTATGTTGAGGAGAATTTCTGTGTCCTCAAGTGTAGATCCTCCATAAATATTAAAATACTATTAAAATGATCCTGCACTGAAGAAGTGATGGCTAATAAATATCATCAAGGGATTATTTGTTGTATTTCTTCGGGGCTCTTTGATTTGAGGGAGGATACAATAATTTGTCCAGCATTATAACAACTCACAAAAATCTCCTTATTAATGTTCAGTTTCCTTCCGCTTCTCCTGGTGAGTGTCACAGTGCCTTAAATCAGTCAAGTCAGATTTATTTATGTAGATTTTTACAATGGAGCATTGTCTCAAAGCAGGTTTATATTTTTAAATTGAGCAAGCCTAGGGCGACAGTGGAAAAGAAAAACCCCTAAACGTTATAAGAAAGAAACCTTGGGAGGACCAAGACTCAAAAAGGGAGTCCTTGATTGGCTTGATTGACAAATGTAAGAATGAAAAGTTATCTAGTCAAATGAGTCTGTACTAATAAAAAAGTAATAAAAATAAATTACTAATGTTGTAGTGTAATATTAGTGAAATCAACGTCACATGATAATTACAGTTGTGCTTGAAAGTTTGTTAACCCTTTAGAATTGTCTCTATTTCTGCATAAATATGACCTAAAACATCAACAGATTTTCACACAAGTTCTAAAAGTACACAAAGAGAACACAGTTAAACAAAGGAGACAAAAATATTATACTTGGTCATTTATTTATTGAGGAAAATGATCCAATATTACATATAAGTGGGTGGCAAAAGTATGTGAACCTTTGCTTTCAGTATCTGTTGTGACCCCCCTGTGCAGCAATAACTGCAACTAAACGTTTCCTGTAACTGTTGATCAGTCCTGCACACTGGCTTGGAGGAATTTTAGCCCATTCTTCCATACAGAACAGCTTCAGCTCTGGGATGTTGGTGGGTTTCCTCACATTAACTGCTCGCTTTGGGTCCTTCCACATCAGGTTCAGGACTTTGACTTGGCCATTCCAAAACATTAACTTTATTCTTCTTTAACCATTCTTTGGTAGAACGGCTTGTGTATTTAAGGTCGTTGTCTTGCTGCATGACGCACCTTCTCTTAAGATTCTGTTCACCGACAGATGTCCTGACATTTTCTTTAAGAATTCTGATATAATTCAGAATTCATTGTTCCATCAATGATGGCAAGCTGTCCTGGTCCAGATGCAGCAAAACAGGCTCAAACCATGATGAAATGCAGTGTTTTCCTTTCTCCAAACATTACACTATCCTTTTAAACCAAAAAGTTCTATTTTGATCTCATCTGTCCACAAAACATTCTTCCAATAGCCTTCTGGCTTGATCTTTATCAAACTGCAGATGAGCAGCAATGTTCTTTTTAGAGAGCAGTGGCTTTCTCCTTGCAACCCTGCCATGCACACCATTGTTGTTCAGTGTTCTTCGGATGGTGAACTCATGAATGTTAACATTAGTCAATGTGAGAGAGGCCTTCAGTTGCTTAGAAGTTACCCTGGGGTCATTTGTGACCTCGTCAACTATTACACGCCTTGCTCTTGGAGTGATCTTTGTTGGTCGACCACTCCTGGGGAGGGAAATAGTGGTCTTGAATTTCCTCCATTTGTACACAATCTGTCTGACTGTGGATTGATGGAGTCCAAACTCTTTAGAGATGGTTTTGTAATCTTTTCCAGCCTGATGAGCATCAACAACTCTTTTTCTGAGTTCCTCAGAAATCTCCTTCGTGCCATGATACACTTCCACAAACATGTGTTGTGAAGCGCAGACTTTGATAGAGCCCTGTTCTTTAAATCAAACATGGTGCCCACTCACACCTGATTGTCATCCCACTGATTGAAAACACCTGCCTCTAATTTCACCTTCAAAATTAACTGCTTATCCTAGAGGTTCACATACTTTTGCCACTCACTAATATATAATATTGAATACTTTTCCTCAATAAATAAATCACCAAGTATAATATTTTTGTATCATTTGTTTAACTGGGTTCTCTTTATCTAATTTTAGGACTAATTTTAGGACCAAATTTGATGATATTTTAAGTCATATTTATCCAGAAATGTAGAAAATTTTCTAAAGGGTTCACAAACATGCTGAAATAAGCAATAAATGTATTAAAACAAGACATTAAAAGCCAACATATATAGTCTACATTTTGCTACCTGTGACCACAAATTTTCTATGCATTAAACAGTGGTTGTCACGCCCACAACCAGCGCCGCTCCAACCACACGCAACCTGCCTTGATCATCCTCTCCCTCCTATTAACCACCTGCACCTGTTCCCGTGTTTGCCTCTCTCTCTCCCTCTATTTTTACCCCATTCAGTTGCCTTTTCAGTTGCTACACTACAAGGTATTCTACCTAGTCAGTTAAAGCTCCTACATTACCTCTGGTTCTGTAGTTATTAAAGCCTGTTCTACTACTCCACAAACTCGCGTTTGTCTCCTACCTCTCGTTCGGCGTTACAGTTAGTGTAGCCCACATGGAGACAGCGTGTGGTGGTATCGACCTCTCCCTGACCACAGCGGAGCAGCTCGCCGAACTCCGCTCCCAGCTTCAGGAAGTGGCTCAAGCGGTTTCCCTGCTTGCTGACAACCAACGCTCGCTCAACTCGCTGGTCCCCTCCATTAGCGAGACAAAATGAGACAAAAATATTATACTTGGTCATTTATTTATTGAGGAAAATTATTCAATATTATATATTAGTGAGTGGCAAAAGTATGTGAACCTCTAGGATAAGCAGTTAATTTTGAAGGTGAAATTAGAGGCAGGTGTTTTCAAGGTGAGGAGGCCAGGGATTACGGCCGCTTCCTGATCGCCTTCCGGGCTGTGTTCCAGCATCCTCGCGAGGGGCAATCTACCGGTGAGGTTTTGTTCACTCTACGCCAGGGCCACCGCTCTGCTGCCGACTACGCCCTTCAGTTCCGCACCCTGGCGGCACAAAGCGGTTGGAACACACCCGCTCTTCTCTCCGCGTTCCACCAAGGCCTGCGTCCCAACCTCAGGAGAGAACTGGCCTTGCGTGATCTCAACCTGTCTCTTGAGGAGCTCATCACTCTCACCATCCGTCTGGACCAGCTCCTGGTCCCCGGCCTGCCTCCACTCCGTGGCCCGCTCCTTGGGCCACCCCTCTTGACACCCGCGATCCGTCACCTCCGGCTGAGCCCATGGAACTCGCTCGCGCCCAGCTCTCCACCGAAGAACGCCGTCGCCACTTCGAACAGGGCCTCTGCTGTTACTGCGGCTCGGACCGTCATCTGCGCCCTGCCTGTGATCTCACTCACAGCCAGCACGCGTGCCAGGGACCCGGCATGCACACCCCGGGTGAGTCGACTCCCTCTTGATTCCTCCTTCACTCTGCCTGTGCTTTTGCGGCTTGCTCACGCTGACGTATCTCTCACAGCCCTGATCGACTCCGGCACCCAAGGCAACTTCATCGCCGACCGCCTCGTCACCGAATGGAAGATCCCCTGCACTACACTCCCTGCTGGTCGCCGGATCACCGCGGCCGATGGCCGTCCTCTCGGCTCGGGTCTGCTTACCTGTGTCACCGTTCCTCTCTGCCTCTTTACCAGTGCCACCCATCAGGAGTCCCTCACTCTGCTTCCTGTGAGCTCCCTTATGTATCCCGTCATCCTGGGGCTCCCTTGGCTTTGTCGGCACGATCCTCTCATCTCCCGGTCCACCCGCGAGCTCGTCCGCTGGTCTCCGTGGTGCCAAGATCATTGTCTGCTCTGTCCAGCCCTGCAAGTCAACTCTCTCCCGCTCACCCGCAGGTATGCCTACTCGCTCCCGCTGGTGCCCTCGGCCCTCGAACAACTCTGCTCGGCACGCTGGTATACCAAACTGGACCTCAGAAACGCGTACAACCTGGTCCGTGTCAGGGAGGGCGACGAATGGAAGACCGCCTTCAGCACCAGCTCGGGTCACTACGAGTACCTGGTGATGCCCTTCGGCCTGGCGAACGCACCTTCGTTCTTCCAGGCGTTCATCAACAACGTGCTTTGGGACATGCTTGGCCGTTTTGTCATCGTCTACCTGGACGACATCCTGGTGCATTCACCGGATTTTGCCAACCACGTCTCCCACGTCTGCCAGGTACTCGAGAGGCTTCGACTCTACCATCTCCGTGTGAAGGCGGAAAAATGTGAATTCCATACACAATCAGTGTGTTACCTCGGCTATGTGATCTCTCCCTCCGGAGTCGCCATGGACGACTCTAAGCTTGGGTTTCGCTAATTCTATCACCGCTTCATCAGGGATTTCAGCCGCACGGTGGCGCCCCTCACCGCGCTTCTGCGAGGCAATCCCCACTCCCTCCGCTGGTCCCCGGAGTCCGAGCAGGCTTTCTGGCGCTCAAGGCCACCTTCACCCATGCTCCCGTCCTGGGGCATCCCGACCCGGAACGCCCTTTCGTCTTGAAGGTCGGCGCTTCTTCCGTGGGAGTGGGTGCCGTCCTCTCTCAACGTCTCGGCGATTCGCCCAAGCTGCACCCCATCGCCTTTTTTTTGCACAAACTCACTCCTGCCGAGTGCAATTACGACGTGGGCGACCGTGAACTGCTGGCAATCAAGCTGGCCCTGGAGGAGTGGAGGCACTGGCTCGAGGGCTCCGAACACCCCTTCACGGTTCTCACCGACCATAAGAACTTGGAATACCTCCGCTCGGCCAAACGCCTCAACGCTCGCCAGGCCCGTTGGTCCCTCCTCTTCTCCCGGTTCTCGTTCTCCATCACCTATTTCCCTGGGACAAAGAACACCAAGGCAGACGCGCTGTCCTGCAGCCTCAAGCCTTGGGACAAGAGATTCGTGCCCTCCGACTTCCGCGACCGCCTCCTTGCCTGGGCTCACCTCTCCCTGTGTTCTGGCCACCCCGGGGAGACCAGCACCCATCAGCTCCTGGTGGCGCGTTACTGGTGGGAGAACATGTGCAAGGACGTACACCACTTCGTGTCATCCTGCAGCGTTTGCGCGTGGGCCAAGACTCCACGCACTCTTCCTTCGGGTCTGCTCCATCCTTTGCCCGTGCCGCAATGGCCCTGGTTGCACATCGCACTCGATTTTGTCACGGATCTCCCTTCCTCCCGCGGATTCACCGCCGTCCTCTCCGTAGTCGAACACGTTTTCCGCAACTTCGGCATCCCTGAGGACATACTCTCCCATCGGGGACCCCAGTTCATCTCTGCGGTGTGGCGCGCATTTCTGGACAAGTTGGGAACCTCCGTCAGCCTCTCCTCGGGTTACCACCCCCAAACCAACGATCAGTGCGAGCGCTGTAACCAGGAGCTAAAGAAATTCCTCAGGTGCTATTGCCTCCACAACCCTCACGACTGGTCGCAGTTCCTTCCCTGGGCCGAAATAGCCCAGAACTCCCTCCGGCACTCCTCCACCGGTCTCACGCCATTCCAGTGCGTCCTGGGCTTCAAACCCCCCTTCGTACCCTGGGATTCCACGCCCTCGGACGCCCTGGCCGTCGACGACTGGTTTCGCCGCAGCGAGGACATCTGGTGCCAGGTCCACCTCAGGATCGACAAGGCCATCCGTCGCTACAAGAGGCACGCTGACCGGCACCGTCGCCCCGTGTCCACCTACCAACCAGGAGACCGTGTCTGGCTGTTGACCTGGGGACTGTGCAACCTACAGGGAAGTACCCCTTTTTCTCCTCGTTTTTTGGGTCCTTACAAGATCACCCACCGCATCAACGACGTCACCTACCGTTTGCAATTACCTGCTCATTTACGCATCTCTCCATCCTTTCATGTGTCGCTCCTGAAACCCTGGGTCCCCAGCCCGCTGGCCGAGTCCTCTCCGTCGGACCAGCCTCCGCCCACCGGCTCACTGGAGGCTCCCACCTACACGGTCCATCGCCTCCTGGACTCCCGCTGGCACGGCGCACGCCTCCAGTACCTGGTTGAGTGGGAGGGCTACAGCCCTGAGGAGAACAGCTAAGTCGATGCGAAAGACGTCCTGGACCCCCTCCTCATCCAGGAGTTCCACGCCGCCCGGCCCGACCGACCGGCCCCCAGGCCGCGCGGCCGCCCGCGCAGGCCCTCCTCGCTCCTCCGGGCCTCCGGCTCCCGCCGCACCCCTGCCTGCACGAATCCTTTGAGGGGGGGTACTGTCACGCCCACAACCAGCGCCGCTCCAACCACACTTAACCTGCCTCGACCATCCTCTCCCTCCTATTAACCACCTGCACCTGTTCCCGTGTTTGCCTCTCTCTCTCCCTCTATTTTTACCCCATTCAGTTGTCTTTTCAGTTGCTACACTACAAGGTATCCTACCTAGTCAGTTAAAGCTCCTACATTACCTCCGGTTCTGTAGTTATTAAAGCCTGTTCTACTACTCCACAAACTCGCGTTTGTCTCCTACCTCCCGTTCGGTGTTACAGTGGTGTTAGCATGTATTATAAAAAAAGAAAAGAAATGGTATTTGTATTTTAGTTGTGCATCGACACTCCTGTTATAAAGCAAAAATGAATAAACTGAAATAAAGTAAAATTGTTTAACCCAAATTTTGGACCTCAATTTGAGAAGTTATATATTTTTTCTATTCATAATGGTAAAATTATTAGGTTAAAATTCTACAAACTGATTGGCTATCTACAAATGAAAGCATCAGTGATTCATTATCATTTTTAAGTATTTAATTGAACATGCTCATGAATTTACTTCCATAAATACCCATATAACCCATGTTCACCTCTGAAGTTGCACGTTTGTAGCTGTTGCTTCCTCTTGTGTAGATGTAGATTTATTGCTTTTCAGATAAAACCACAAAAAATGTCTTCTTCTCTGTTTTTCACAAGATTTCTCTTTAGTCACTGGGCATGTTCAGAACTGTACATCTCACGTATGTTCACAAACATGCCTCTAGTGGAGTGTTGCTTGCTATGCACATAGCCTATAAAAATCACAATTTTTCTAGTCATAAATAGAAAAAAAACCTAATAAACATTTATGGTATGGTCATAAATATTCCTTCTAGTCGAATTGGTTGACAATAAGTTCCGTTATCCCAGGCAGTGTCATTTGAATGCCCTTTGGTACATGATGATTACTCAAATGGTGATCATACAGTCACACCTCATGCTGGTCATGCCCTCGCTTCTTCAGCAATCAGCTGGCTTGATAGAGAGCGGCTCTGATACAGAATGTCCCCTGTGTGACATCATAAACAGGTCCATTAATTTACCCCTCGGATCTATAAAGCAGGGTGTACTGAAGTTTTATTGTGTATTAACGGTCCCAATCAGATTAACCTGATCAATGCTATGATTGTTGCTTTACAATTAAGCAAAGGTATTGATGACTGCTAGCACACAACTCTAAATGACTGGGGTACACTATGAATTACATAGGTATAAAATTATGAATAGGACTAAAAATAGGACATTTTCAGGGTGTTTTTTTACATTTTTTATTTCCAGTTCTGGCTAATTTGGTATTAACTGAGTACAGAATATTAGGTTGAAGGGAAATTACAAAATACTCTATGTATTTCAGTAAAGTTAACAAAGAGAAATAAGTCTCTTCTTGGCCTTGGAAAAGTGTATTTATAGCATTTAAGAGCAAGGCTAAGGAGAGATCATGTTATCATTCCCTATAGTAATTGAAATAATGAATCCTTATAAATCATAGCATTTTAGAATGGTTGCTTTTGCTGTAATGTGTGTGTATGTGTATGTGTTCTTGTTGCTATAACAATCACAAGCAGTGATGAATAGTGTTAATATTTTTAAAGCTAATTAACGTCTGTGCAGGAATCAGTGCTCATTAATCTTATGCACAGTAAATAAAGAAAATTGACAAAATAACTGAGTTTGGCTAATGATGGTGGATGTTGTCTTTGTTTCTAATGGCAGTCATTAACCTCTCAGTGACTAAATAATAGCATCTTAATTAATTTGTTTCAAAGGGAAAGTTTTTAGTGCAATGTAATTATATTACTGGTCAGTCACAAGGTACTAAGAAAGAGCCAAGTTACACATATGTACATACACACATTCACTTGCATTCCCTTTACAAACTTAGCATCTCAGCATGGTTGTGTACTGTACACAGCACTGTGTAATTTATTAATGATCTTATTTACATACACAAAAGTTTTTCACATACACAAAAGATAATGCAATTAAATGAAATTAAGCGTTTATAAAATTGTATTTGTAATACTATAATAGTGCTGTCACCTATGCCTTTTTCAAATACATGAAAATTATTATGTATGTCACTTGATATTATACAGTCAAACACCATGTATGGTCAAATACCATACATAGAACATATTAAAGAATCAAACTAAATACTCACCCGTGAATAAAATTAACTAATTAACACTATTAACTAATTTGCCATAGGCCAGTATAAACAAGTGCTTTCAATCTGGTTTTAAAAACATCTTGAGATTCTAATACCAGTCGCACTGTCCACCACTTGTTTATGAGTAATCTGAGAGAATAACAGTAGGTCTTTCTCTGCTGAATGAAGTGTTTGGCACAGGCCATACTTCTTGACTGGGAAGTTATGCCTGAGCTAAGACTCGGGTAATCTGTTCTGACTTTTTACTTGGTAACACCATGCACTGCCTCATTCTGATCTAGCTGAAGCTTGTTTCAAGAGACCAGAGGACAAGCCTCCCTACGTAGAGCTTTGTACTAAGCTGCCTGACCATCTGAGGGCACCACAGACAACTGAGAGATTTAAAAAGGACTCAAATCTTTTCCTTTTGCAGAATTTATAACTCTTAATTAACCTATTAATTGTTGCTATTTTTATGATGTTTTCTCTTATTTTTTGTTTTATATTGATGCTTTTTATCTTGTAGCACTTTGAGATATATTTTAAATGTAAAGTGCACTATTATTATGTATTAATATTACTGTATTATACAACTTCAAATCAGAAAATGTTGGGATGGTATAGAAAATGCAAATAAAATATATATGCAGTGTTCCTTACATTTACTTGGACTTTATTTCATTGCAGACTGTATGAATCCAAGATATTTCTGGTCAACTTCATTTTATTTGTTAATAGACATCCAATCCTGCATTTTAGGCATGCAGCACATTCCAAAAAGTTGGGATAGGGACAATTTAGGGCTAGGAATGAGGTAAAAAAACAAAACAACAAAATGATGTGATTTCAAACAGGTGATGTTAACAGGTGATTATAATCATGATTTGGTAGAAAAGCAGCATCCATGAAAGGCTGAGTCTTTGAGGAGTAAAGGTGGCCAGATGATCTCCAGTTTATGAACAAATGTGTAAGAATATTATCGAAATGTTTAAAAACATGTTCTTCAAAGAAAGATCGGAAGGCATTTACATATTTCAGTCCCAACATTTTCTGATTTGGCTTGTTCTCCATTGCCATGTTTGTGTTTTTTTTTAATGGGTTGCCGGCCTGAAATGCAGGAATGGATGTTTATTAGAAAATTAAATGCATTCGGTTTATACTATCTGCAATGAAATCAAATTCAACGGAAATGTAAGGAACACTGCAGGTTGTTTTTACTTTGCATTTTCCATACTGTTCCAATTTTTTCTGATTTGGGATTGTAAATGTATTATTATTATTATTGTTGTTATTATTATTATTTAATGTTTCTAAAAATTATAATATACAGCTGCGAAGCAATGGTGTGTCACCTGTGTGAGCCCAAAGATTTGCTTATATAGACCCACCAACAGGTGTCGCCTCATTTACGCACAATGCCAAATTGAAACTGGCACATGTGCGATTGTGCTGTATATGCTCACGCCGCCATATTGGGTAAACACTGGCCTCTAGCTCCCCAAGCATGCCTCCTAATAGTACTCCCCACTCCAAGGGGTTTTGTCCCGATAACCATAGTGCTACAAAAAAACCTCCCCTAGCCTGTCTGACACACTCCGGATTGAGCGTCTGACGGACAGACGGGCCCTGATATGGGGGATGAACCTTCGAGGAGGGGTGAAATGGGAGGGTGGAACGTACTAGCTCTAAGACAGGGTTTAGATTAAAGGGCTGGAGTAGAGGCCTAGCCACGAGAGGCTTAGGGGCGGAGCTCGGAGCAGGCAGCTCGAGAATAGAGCCCGGCACTGGCGGCTCGAACAAAGGGCTAGACACGACCAGGCCAATGAAAAAGGTTAGGGCATGTCACCTAGCTAGGCGAACAGACACTAATGGGCGCTATCTGCTCAAGTATGGAGCTAACGTACTCAGGTATGGTGCTAAAAGGAGCGGTGAGCTCAGGTACAAAGCTAGGCAGCAGTAGCTGCTCAGGTACGGAGCTTACATACTCAGGTAAGCCACTAATGGGCGTGGCGAGCTCAGGTACAGAGCTGGGCAGTGCCAGCTGCTCAAATACAGAGATAAGGTTTTCAGGTATGGTGCTAATAGGTGCGGTGAGCTCAGGCACAGCTGGGTGGTGCTAGCTGCTCAGGTACGGAGCTTACATGCTCAGGTATGGCGCTAATGGGTGCAGCAAGCTCAGGTATGGAGCTGGGTGGCGTTAGCTTAGGGGCGTGGCATGCTCAAGTATGGAGCTAGACAGTGCTAACTGCTTAGATACAGAGCTTACTTGCTCAGATACGGAGCTGGGCAGCGCTGTGTACGGCTCCCTGATGAACACAGAAGTCGCAGAGATTTGCTCCAAAATGGCCAGCAAACTCGAATCGGGCTGGGCTTCAGTGGCCATCAAAACTGCCATATTTGGCCTGTGAGGGAGGAAACGAGCTGCAGGCCAAACCAGCCCTCTCTCTGGTTATTTGAAGACAGAAACCCACATCAATGGCAAAGCTTGGCCAGGGAAGAGGGAGACGCACAAATGAATACTCGTCATTGAGCCCAAGCCTGAAAAGGGCCTTAAGTGCCTGGTCCCCAAAACCTGAGGATGCAGGGGTATCAGGACAAGAATGAAGTGAACGTCTACATGGATAGCCAGATCATATAGCTAGGCAAGAGAGGGAGGTGGTTCCAGGGCGAACAACTCGTCTTTGACCTCCCCATTAAAACCAGGCTCAAAAACCTCCATTAACATTCAGTCATCCAGTCCTGTCTCTATGGCTAGCTGATGGAACTCATTCACATAATCAGCAACCCACCGTGAGCCTTGTCTGACCTCAAAGATACTAGGAGGGTCGGGAGCTTCAGCGGCATCAAAACCTGGTTCCTACAAAACAGTTGGAGCCAGCAGTACACGCTTAGACTGGGCAGGACATCGACGCTTTCTACGGCGAGGCCTGAGCAGCTCTAAGGGGTCAGTTTGGGACACGCCTGAACCGAGTCAACTTAACGGACCCCCAAGAGCTAAACAGGACACAGGGAGCGCAAGAGAACACCGCTTATGGAAAGTGGGGGCCTCCATATTGGAGAGCCGATGATCTAATGCTGGGTCCAATATTGGTTGCACCATTCTGTTATGGTTTGCCATATCTGACTATTGGCGAACCATGAAAAACGGGAGGTTTTAGGACCCAAAAAGTAGTTAGCTTCAGATGGAAAGGGTTAACCAAAA
Organism: Ancistrus triradiatus; assembly: GCA_025084515.1. Classification (NCBI taxonomy): domain Eukaryota; kingdom Metazoa; phylum Chordata; class Actinopteri; order Siluriformes; family Loricariidae; genus Ancistrus; species Ancistrus triradiatus. Next base: position 60,349 of record JAJAGP010003298.1, on the reverse strand, counting down.
AAGGGAAGAAAGGGAAAGTGGCTGCAAGTGCAGCTGTAAATGAACTCACACACTCAACACAACAACGCCACCCCATGGCAGACGATGACACCACACAAGGGAGTTTAAAGAGCTCCTGTGGGCGTCGCCCTGAAAAAATAAAAGCAGCAATGAATGCTACAGCAGAGGGAAGAACACAGGGAATATGAAACCACCACGAAGACGTACCATGGGAACTCCTCAGGGCTTCATCGGTGCTTACAGTGGACGACGAAAATGCTTTCCCTACACTAATTTCTACGCTCTAACTTACCGGAACAGCCTCCTGACTGCCCATGACTAGCGATCTTCTAATCACTAGTCTACTGCTTTCCCTAATCAAACCGAAATAACCCTCAAAACACGAAGCAAGAAAGCCGTGTGAGGGCTGGTGCAGCACGCCAAAGCGTTAGTCTGCGGAGTGATGGTGCGACACCTGTGTGAGCCCAAAGGTGTGCTTAAAATAGACCCACCAACAGATGTCACCACTTTCATGCACAATGCCAAATTGCATATGCAAATGCAAAACTGGCGCATGCGCGATCGTGCAGTGCGTGCTCACGCTGCCATATTGGGTCAACGTTGGCCTCTAGTGGCCCAAGCATTAATACTTTACATATTTATTATTTTTTATAATTATAAATGCAGCATGTGCTAAATTGTTTACATCATGTTATAATGTTATTTAAATGAATTTTGGACTAGACTAGGATTCACAAGAAATGCATAGCCAAGAGTCAAGACTTATATTACAACAGTATAAAAAATCTAAAAACAGCTGCTGGATGTGGCTGAAATGTGCAGATTCAGTGTTTTCTGAGAACTGGAATGGCTTCCTCTCTTTCAAACCCTACTCCTAACTGGATAAAGACACTGTAATGAAGTAAATTCTAGAGTAATCAGTGCTGACCTGAACACTACACTGAATCATTCATCTCCTTTTTCTCTCTCATGGTCCCTTTCTCCAGATGTGACTGCGGATTTTTCATTCTGCCCTCCAGATCTAAAGGCAGAGGACTTTGATTTTGCAATTCTATTAGACCAGAAACAGGGGAAAAAAGCCCAGCTCTTGCCATAACAGTCAATATGGCAGATGACTTCAGATTTATAACTCAGAACAGAACTACAAAATCAATCAACTGATTGAATAATGATATAAATTATGCTGAGTATGAGCCATGACGGGGGGAGGATGGGACATTTGTGCTTCTTGCAGAGGCATCAATCCTTCATGTCAGAAAGGGATGTGTGTGACATTAAGCCAATAGGATACACTCCTTCACTCAATGAGATCAGCAGTCAAAAGGCCAAAGAGAATATTTTGAGATACACTAATAAACACATTAAATATTTTCCTTATTTTTATTTTATTTATTTATCTATTTTATTTAAGTATACAGATGCATACCTTTACAAAAATAAAGTCAAGCAAATATAACAAATTATTTCATAACAAATTATACACTTTAGATACTAGTGAGCAGTACAAAGAGGTACTAGAGCACCAGTTCATCAAATACATTGTCTCAATCTAGTTCTTATGTCATTTTATATATTTGTAAGTTATAGGAGATAGATAAGTGTCTGTTATAACAACATTTTCAAGGTGACTGATGAAGTTGAGGTCAAGGTTCTGTGCAAGCCAGCCAAGTTATCAATCAAAGTTAACAAACCAATTCACTATGAACTTTGTTTATCGACAGCATGACAGAAAGTTGATGAACTGACTTATTGCAAGTGGAAATTATAAATGTGTCATATTGATAGTCAGGTATCAGTACAGTGAGATATTTAGTACAACTCATTCTACTGCCACTTTTTTTATGTAAACTGTATATTATGAATGTGATAGATGTGAGTGTTGCTGAAATAGACTTAAGTAGAAGGGCTGTCAACAAACTTTTGTCTATATAGTGTATAGCTGTCAAGTAAATGGCCCAAAAATGCACCATATCTCAGTACTTACATTTTTCTTACAATGTTCCTGTCAGACAGAAGCTGACAGCACCTGAGAAAAGTCCATTGTGAACGTTACCTAAAGCTTTCAAGGACCAGTGAGTGAACTCAAAATGTTTCACTGCAGACAGGACAGTATCTCATTAGGATGAATCCAGTGTTAAGAGAAACATATGATTGTGATAGCTATTTATTCAAAGGCTGCCAGTGCACCATTATCAGATGACTTTGCTTTTGGATCACTGATTAGGCATATTTGATAAGCAGTATGCTTAATGAAAAACACTACTCTCGCAGAGTGTGCAGCACTAGACTATCAGAAGTTATCTGTGCCAGTGGCCTGAGAGGAACATGAAAGAAGGCAGCATGCAACAATTTCAAGATACGTGAGCCCCCAGCTATCAGTTTGTCAGTAGTGATAGTGTTCCCATGACTCAGAACCCACTAGCGACTGAGAAATGTCAATAGTAGACAGTTCCCAAAACTGCCAAGGGCTAACGAATGAGTTTAAAACAGCATGTTGTAAAGGAGGAGAGCTCTGATATAAAGATAAGGCTCCATAAATGTCATGCACCATGAGACAGAAACAAGAATAATGGCACTAGAAATAAGGAGAAAAAAACATAATGAAGCAGAATTATTAGGAGCACAATTGCTTAACATATTAAATATATTAATAATATTCATTTCTATATTATTAATATAATCTGTATAAATGTACTGTAAAAATAGCCTATATTGCACCAATGATTGCATTTTTGAACAGTATTTTGTGGGTGTAGGGGTGTTAGGAGAATTGACCGAAAAATAAACTTATACCAAGAGAACCAAGATGATGTTTCCTATTAGCATTCCAGTCTAGTTAGCTGTAGATCTTTCAGAAGCTGAGAGACATTGGTCTTTCTGTTTTATCAGGAAATGAGTTATTAGCCTATTGAAACAATTTGATAGCAGCGTTTGAACCTCTCTCTCGCACTCTCTGTTGAAACAAATTGACTTAATAATTTCCACTCATTCTAAATAGCTCTCTCCATTCTCCGTGCTTGCGCAGCTGAACCATTGATGGCCAGATGTTACAATGGAAACACAAGCTTATTTCAAACAGATAAAAATAAACACTCAGAGACATTTCCTTTTTATTTCATTTTCTTTCAGAATGCAAACAATTGCTATATCTCCTTGATCTGCTTCCACAAGACTTTTGGAATATGCTGCTGACCATCTGAACTATTATTATAAAAATAATGAGCATAGCTCCAGGTGGGCACATTAGTGGACCAGTCTAACCTGCACTGGCTACAAATTTCAAAATTAAGCCTGGGAATAAATGTGTGGAATATCCTCTATTGTGGAAGAGTGATGCTGAAAGCATAGGCTCTAAAGAGCTCCCATTAGAGCAGGAGATTTTTAAGGGGCATAAATCAGAGAAAAAGGTGCATCTGTGAGTCATATGGGGAGGACAGTCAGAGATTTAGCCCATGAATTACAGGCTACATCAAGTTCTGTGTGGATAATACAATTCTCACAAAGATAGTTTCTGTTTTACCAATAACAAACCATGGATCACTAAGGGCTTGCAGGACTCTTTGAACAACATGAAGAGGGCATTCAGGTCCAGAGACAAGGAAGGGATCAAGCATGTTTGGGCAGAGCTGTAAAAAACACTTAAGAGGAAAATTACTACAGGCACAAACTGGAGCATAGGCCTCTTATCATGTGGGATGACAAAGATGTAATTTGATTCTAAGCTTCCAACAATATAACAGTTGATGCAACATGAGAAGGGCTAATGGTCTAAATTTTTGTAGAAAAATCATGAGCCCAGTAAAGGTTTTCATTCCAGCCAAGAAGATGCAACTGATTCCACTTATTTAATGGGTTGTCCTTGACCTTCAGTCAGCTGATGAGGGGTGACAGATCTAATTCCTCCTTTGTTGGAATGAAAACCTGCAGCCACAACTGTGTATTTTGCCAATATGGTTGCCCACCCTTCCTGCAAATTTTCTAACTCAACATTTCTAAAACAAACAAACAAACAAAAAATTTTAAACAACATTTTTGGGTTTATAGTGACAACTCTGTTATAAAATAAGTGCTGGTAAGTACTAGAAATCTGGCCTATTTTTGTGTGAAGCTTTGACCAATCTGTAACTTGTACTACCGCATTCTCTACTATTATGAGTTCCTGGTCTTCAGAAAGGATATTCTCTTTAGCAAAGACTAAAAATGTTCCTGGAATTGTGATCTCTAAAATGGTGACGTACAGATAGCTGGATAGCTAGATGATAGCGAGATAGATAGTTAGCAACCTGTAATAAGACATCATCATTAAAAAATAAATAAATCAAATAAATGTGGTTGATGTTGACTTCAGGCATGACAAGTTTCTAAGATTATATCACATCATCCAGAGGGAAATATTCATGGACTTGGTGCAATCTTGTATGTAAGCTGGTTAAAAGTTTAAAAGGTTACATTTAAAAAAAAATTTGTTTGAAATACCTAATATTGCTTAGATTTGTTTTAACTATGTGAATACTGATAGGATATTTGTCTGGATGTTGAGAATGATTACTAATGCATTATATTATGATAACTATGATTGTTCAGATGGTGTCATGCAGTGTCTCTTTGAACCAGATAAATAGTCTCCCCCAAAGAAATGTGACTATTGGTTACAGACATGTGACCTTGCCCAGATAGAGGAAAACAAGCGCTGGTGTCTCTTGAAATGATTCCTCTTCTTTTCTTCTTCTATATCCCTTGCACTCCTCAGCTGAGGCCAGGGCCTGCACTAAATTGCCCTCTTTCTGGCTAGGTGCCTGGTACGCCTGGCAATAGTACATTTATCCTCCCTAATTAGGTTAGAAATTATTAATGGAGGACTGTGGAGCAGGCCAAAGGGTCATTTGGAGTTTAATTCTATTCTCAGATAACTTCATTTTGCCTGATGCGTTTGTTATTGCCGGAGTGTTAGATGTTTATAGGAAACAATATCCTCAATAACACATTCAGACATCCTATTTGAAGGGTCAGCTTGGCCCATTAAACAGTGGCTTCTGTGTGGTCACATGCCATGGTTTATTCAGAAGGTTAGGCTTTCCTCAATAAGGAACATTTTTTAATAAATTTTTTAAGGACATTTTTAATACAACCTATTTACCTTTTTACTTAGTACTGAGTACTGAATGTTAGCGTCAGGTGTTGGGATAGTTTGATTAGCTACAGTAATATATATATATATATATATATATATATATATATATATATACGTATATATATATGTATATATATACGTATATATATTTATATATAATATATATATATATATATATATATATATATATATATATATATATATATATATGAATTCACTGAATTCATTAAGCCCATAATACATTTATCTCTGGAGGCCTCTGCACCTTGATTAGCGTCCAGTCCAATACCTACAGCACATGCCTGTCTATATAAGGTCTAACAATGCATATCAGAACAAAAAACAAACTGTGAGGAGGAAAGTACTGCCTGTAGAGCTCAGAGACAGGATTGTGTGGAGGCATGGATCTGGGGAAGGCTACAAAAAAATCCCACAAATAATTATTAAATGGAAAAAGTTAGGAACAACCAGGACTCTTCTTAGAGCTAAGTAATCGGGGGAGAAGAGCCTTGGTAAAAGAGGTGACCAAGAACCCAATGGTCATTCTGGCTGACCCGCAGATTGGAGAAACTTCCAGAAAATCAGCCATCACTACAGCACTCCACCAATCTGGGATTTGTGGCCAGACAGAAGCATCTCCTCAGTAAAAGACACTTTTTTGGCCTCAATTCTAAATGTCATGTCTCGAGGAAACCAGGCGTTGCTCATCTGCCCTGTACCATCCCTACAGTGAAGCATGGTGGAGGCATCATCATGCCGTGGTTGTGTTTTTACAGGGAGGCTTGGACACAGAGACTCATCAGGGTTGTGGGAAAGCTAAATGGAGCAATGTACAATCTTGTACAGAGATATTCTTAATAAATACCTAATTCAGAGTGCTCAGGAACTCAGACTGGGCCAAAGGTTCATCTTCCAACAGGACAATTTCCCTAAGTACATAGCCAAAACCACACAGGAGTGGCTCTCTGAAAGTCCTTGAGTGGCCGAGTCAGAGTCCCGACTTTAACCCAATCGAACATCTGCTGCAACATTAGGATGGTAGAGTCAGAATTTGGCGTAAACAACATGAAAGCATGGCTCCATCCTGCCTTGTACCAGTGGCTTAGGCTGGTGGTAGTCGCTAGTGGATATAAAACCAAAAACATACAGGAAAAAGACTTGTCTGCAATGCTGATCAGTGGTACCCGGTGGAGACTGTAGATTGATATATGAAGAGATATAAAATCATGGTGGAAAAGGATACAGGTCCATTACAGCGCTTTTAGAGAACTTTTCATTGGCACCAATGTGCAACTCTGTCTGTTAGCTACAATTGCACACCTGTATTTGGACAAAGGGACCTGCCTTTCCTGCACAACATTTGTCTTTCCGTCTTTGGCCGTGATAGCTCAACCACTGACTGCTGCCAGCTATCTAATGAAGGGTTCCCTAGAGGTCATCATTCTATTGAGCCACACAAGCATACACACTTGATCTGCTTCGCTTCAGTAGATGGATTGTGCTAACCAGGGCCGACCATGCTATGGTCACACCTGATCCATGCACAGTGGCTACCAGCTGTAAGCTTTTTATTACTAGATTTTATCTGCCCCTCAGAGCAAGTCCAATGTATACTTAGATGTTAAAGAATTTCGATTAGAATGGAGCAGCTCACATCAGCTCAAGTGTCTTAAAAGCAGTGCTCTTGCTCAGGAAAAGTGTACTCTGGCCTCACATTGCCTCAGATTAAATGTCCTAACAGTGTTACCATTTGTTTTTGATCATACTATGAAAATGAGAACCTTCGGCATGGCTTGATTATTTGATCCTTCTAGAAAGAAATTTGTTTTAGTTAAATAAACAGCAAATATTATTGCAAGTTTTTCAAATTGTGGAATAGTAGTGATATAAGAAGACTTATAAGATGATCAGCTACAGTAATGGCCAAAAGTTTGAGACTAGAGACGTATTACATATGCATATGTCCATGACAGTCATTTTTCACTAGTGTTCTCAGACTTTTGGTTCCAACTATAAGTGGTGGCATTTAGTCTTAGTCTTTTAACACTCTGGTTAGCTCAATTCAGTGTTCAGTCATTGGTGTTTATAAAGTATTCAAAGTATTTGATGTCCTTCCTATTCATTATCACAAAATTTGAATAAATTTCCATTCATATTCTATGGCCAGTCAGACCTGAATAGACCATATCTGTTACAAATTTAGCAATAAACAAAATTGGACAACATTGACCAGAGCACAATATAACAATATACAAAACAAATAATTATTGCCTTTATAACATATATAGGGCCAGAAAATATTATTCTTTTCCACTGAGCAATTTACATGTACTGATAAAAACTTTACTTTTCCCATCAATATAGAAAAAAATCGACCATCGACTCAAAACCATCAAGTGAGCAGCCCAAGACTGAGCCAGCCTTCTTGATCAGTTTGTTAAGCTTTTTTGCATCCCCTGCTCTAATGCTGCCTCCCCAACAAACTGAACACAAAGAAGATAGCACTAGATGGTAGAAGATATCCAGCATCTTGCTGCACACATTAAAGGACATGAGCCTTCTCAGAAAGTAGAGTCTGCTCATCGTCTTAGTGTATACGTCTCCGTGCTGGCCCTAAAAGAGGATGTCTGTGACATCCGAGGCTGCTGGTTCCCCACCTCACCGGCAGAGGTCGCTATCCCCCGAATACTGATTACCAGGTTTTCTCTTGCCATTCCTTTGCCTATTTAAGACAGGTCTGTTTACTCCTCTTTCGCGAAGTCTTGTATTTGCCTATGCAGTGCATCACCGAGTGATTACTATCTCTTCTGGCTTGCCTGGTTTTGACCCTCGCACACCGTACTCTGGATATACATTCTGGTTTGTGTTTTGGATGTGTTTGCCTCGGTTATCGGATTGATAACTGGGCTTTGACCGCGCCTGTACCTGGTACTCCCTTTGCTTTAATAATCTCGCACTTGACTCCTACACCTGCCTTAAGTCTGAGTCGTGACAACAACACCCCAGCTTGTTGACAATTAACTTCACCAAGACATGGAGTCAGCGAGTGTGGAGGACAGACGGACAAAGCAGGAGCAGAAGCTGGAGGAAGTGCTTAAGGCTGTGCAGGAGCTAATGCTACATGCTACCCACGCTCCTATGACTGCACCATCGACCTGTTGCCTGGCACCACTTCACCAAGGAGCCACGTCTACCCACTTTCCATCCCCGAAAGTCGTGCCATGGACGAATATATTGACGAGGCCTTAAAGGCAGGCTTCATTCGTCCCTCCTGACCTGCAGCTGCTGTTTTTTTCTTTGTGGAGAAGAAGGGGGGGATCTCTGTCCATGCATCGATTATAGGGGACTCAATGCTATAACCATCAAATATCCCTATCCCCTTCCACTAGTTCCTTCCGCATTAGAATTGCTATGGGAGGCCACCATTTTTACCAAGTTAGACTTAAGGAGCGCTTATAACTTGGTTCGTATTAGGGAGGGGGATGAGTGGAAGCCGGTTTTTGTCACCAATAGAGGACATTATGAATATTCTGTAATGCCCTTTGGGCTAGCTAATGCTCCCTCGATATTTCAGGCCTTTATGAATGAAATTTTTCGGGATCTTATTGATCGCTTGTCATTGTATATATAGATGACATCTTGATTTTCTCTCGATCTCTTGACCAACATAGGGGTCACGTTCGCCAAGTCCTCCAGAGATTGCTGTCTAATAACCTTTTCGTCAAAAGGGAAAAATGTGAATTTCACCTCTCTAGTATTTCGTTTTTGGGTTATGTAATTGACTCAGGTGGTACCCATATGTCAAGTCAGATTTATTTATATAGCGCTTTTTACAATGGAGCATTGTCTCAAAGCAACTTTACAAGTTTAGATTATCTCCTAATAACTACGTCCAATCCCAAATTGAGCAAGCCTAGGGCGACAGTGGCAAGGAAAAACTCCCCGAGTTATAGGAAGAAACCTTAGGAGGACCAAGACTCAAAAAGGGACCCAACCTCCTTAGATGATAAATCTAAGAGCGAAACTAAAGTCATGGAGTCAAAGTAAGAATAAAATGTGAAGTATGCACATTGCCATTAAGTGGCGCGGGTATGATGGGGCTGGAGCTGATGACGGAAGCAGCTTGAGTGGAGCTACAGCAGATGAACATCATGTGTGGGGCTGGAACTGCCGGAACACAGCTCGGAGAGAAAACAGAAAATGTAATTAGTTATTGATTAAGAGCGCAGTGTCTATTAACAATCACTGATGCCATGTCAATCACTGATGCCAAGTGTAGCATGAGATCCTGGCAGCATTAGCTATAGCAGCATAGCTAGAAAGAGGAGAACTGGTAGGAAGCACAGCCAAGAGGGATCACATGAGACATTGGCAACCCCACGAGCGGCAGAAGACAGCAACCCAACATCTCTGATCACCATAAGACTCTTTGACTATGAACCCCCAGCTCTGCCCTTATTCTAAGGATCAAGCTAAAGTAGAGGCAGTGGTTCAATGACCCCAACCGCCATCCATAAAGGATCTTCAGAGATTCCTAGGTTTCGCCAACTTCTATCAGAGGGTTTAGTCAGTTAGCCGCTCCTCTTACTTCCTTACTATGGGGTCATGGAAAGAAACTTCTCTGGCCTCAGGCAGCCGATATGGCTTTTAAGGACCTTAAGGGTGACTTTACATCAGCTCCTATTCTCCAGCACCCCGATCCTTCGCTCCCATTTGTTGTCGAAGTTGACGCATCTAATTCAGGGGTGGGCGCTACTCTGTCAAAGAGAACAGGGTCCACTGCCAAGTTGTTTCCATGTGCCTTCTTTTCTAGGAAATTAAGTCCTTCTGAGAGGAATTATGACGTAGGCAACAGGGAACTTTTGGCCATCAAGTTGGCTTTAGAAGAGTGGAGACACTGGTTAGAGGGAGCTGTACATCCATGTTTAGTTCTAACTGAACATCGTAACCTGGAATACATTAGGTCAGCTACACGCCTCAATTCCCGTCAGGCCCGTTGGGTGTTGTTCTTTACCCACTTTAATTTTTCTGTTTCGTATCGCCCAGGAACCAAGAATTGCAAGGTTGACATCCTATTCAGGATCTGCGAATCAGAACCTCGGGACACTAAAGGGTCCAGTATCTTGGAACCAAGCCGCATCTTAGCACCCATGAGGAGGGAATTAATCGATGAGGTGCGTAGGATGAGGGGCGGTTTGTCCCTGAGTCTTTGAGAAGACAAGTAATTGTACAGGTTCATTCTTCCCTCAGCTCCGGTCATTCAGGTGCCGAACGCACCTCTCAGCTTGTCTCTAACAAGTTTTGGTGGCCTCGGGTAGCTAAAGACGTTTCGAATGTGGTTGGTTCCTGTGACATTTGTGTCCAGAGTAAAACGCCCAGGCGTTTGCCAGTGGGCCTACTCAAACCATTACCCATCCCAGAAAGGCCATGGTCACACCTTTGTATCGACTTTATCACTGACATTCCCCCGTCCCAGGGCAAGACCTTTTTGTAATTATCGATAGGTTCTCTAAGGGTTGCAGTTCACCTCACATGTCTGGAAAGCTTTTTTTTTCTATGTTAATGTCAGTCTCACCTCTGGGTACCACCCACAGTCCAATGGACAGGTTGAAAGGTTCAATCAGGAAATAGGGAGGTTTCTGAGATCGTACTGTAGCCGTTCTCAGCAGGAGTGGGTGCGTTTTTTACCTTGGGTGGAATATGTGCAGAATTCACTAATCAGATCTGCCACCGGCTTTCAACCCACCTTGTTTTCCTGGTTGGGTGAACCCTCTTCTGTAATGTCAGTTAATGACTGGATGCAGAGAAGCGGTCAAACCTGGGAGAAGGCCGATGTGTGGTTACAGTGAGCAGTCCGTAGGTTTACCATCCAGGCCAACCATCATCACCGACCTCACACAACTTTGCAACCCGGTCAATTAGTTTGGTTATCAACTCGTGATCTAAGACTCAAGTTGCCTTGCAAGAAGTTAAGCCCTAAGTTTATTGGTCCATTCAAAGTTGTTAAACAGATCACGCCTGTGTCCTATCATTTGGATCTGCCGTCGTCGTACCGAATTTCTCCTATGTTTCATGTGTCTCTGCTCAAACCTACCTCTTCCTCTTCCCAGATTGACCCGGAACCAGCAGTCGCACCCCCGCCTCTTGACGTGGATGGCTCCCCGACATATTGTGTCCATGAGTTGCTTAATTCTAGACGCCGAGATAGACGGATGTTCTACTTAGTAGACTGGGAGTTCTGGTTTTTGTTTTGGATCTGTTTGCCTTGGTTATCGGACTGATTACTCGGCTTTGACCACGCCTGTACCTGGTACTCCCTTTGCTTTAATAAACTCGCACTTGACCCCTACACCTGCCTTGAGTCTGAGTCGTGACAACAACACCCCAGCTTGTTGACAATTAGGACAGGCTGTTAGAAGTAATGTGGAAAAAACTTTTTAGTTGAAGTCCAGATGGCAGTTCCTGTTAAAGAAGTGAGTGCGAACAAATTTGCAGAAGGGCAAGACAAGATATCCACAGTTATGTTCATAATCCTTTTTTAATATTAATCTAATGCTCCTCTACAAAGCATGCTCATCTGGTTGAGAACCTACCAAAGTTTCCTCCTTCACTGAGATACCATGACGGGCTTCCTTTTACAGTTAAGATCAAATTTAAAGCTCCTAGCTTTCGAGGCCTCAAATGTTATACTCCATGTTATTTACATTCCTTGATTAAGAACTACACATCTGCATGCCAGAGGTCTTCAGCTTCAGGACATCTGGACTTCTTCTATGAGGTATAGGATAACCATGCCCATAAGCCAGGTCTTAGTGTTTCAATGTGCTGGCTTCTTGTTTGTAGAATGAGCCTCCCACACCAGTCCAAGTGGCCTAGTGACTCTTTTACTTCCACAAAGCTCTGAAGACTTACCTGTACAACAATACCATTTTTTTTTTCAATTCTCTACACTTTTGTTGTACTTCCTCTGTTCTTTATGTATCTTTATATTGGTATATATACGCTCTTAGTATGTATTGTACATCAAAGTCAGAGTCAAAAAGGCTTTATTGTCATTATATATGTCATATAAACAAATTACACAGCTAAAACCCAGGGTGCATACACAACGCAGCATAAGACAAACACTTATTACAATACACATAATAACATCAAATAGACAAGACATTAAAACAATTATTCCAAACCCAATTATACTATTGCACATGCCCCAATGTAATATTACCCATTCCCAAGTGTTATCACAGCCTCTGTGTTTGTGGACCAAGAAAGCCTATCTGAAATATGGACCCCAAGAAATTTAAAAGACGATAAACTCTCCACACAAACCACATCTATAAAAACAGGGGCATGAGTCACTCTAAGTTTGCCAAAATCTATAATAATCTACTTAGTTTTGGCTATATTTAATAACAAGTTATTTGCTGCACACCACTGACATTTTCTGTACCTGTTCTCTATAGGGCGATTCATCCTTATCTGAGATTGATCTGACCACGGTGGTATCATCTGCGAATTTGATGATAATATTTGCAGATTGTGATGCAGTACAATCGTAAGTGTACAGTGTAAAAAGAAGAGGGCCCAGCACACAGCCCAGGTGAGCCAGTGCTGAGTATAAGGGGTATGGAGAGATGGGGACCAAGTTTAACTACTTGCGATCTATATGAAAGAAAATCTTTAAACCAAACACAAATAGAGAGAGGTTATTAGGAGTCATGCTTTGGCCACTAAAGGCCAGCGTTGTCTCAGTTTTGCAGCGTGGGTCTGCTTGGTGCATTCGCGCATGCACCAGCCCTGATCTGGTGGGATCAACTACCGTCACCTGTTGTTGGGGCTATATAAGCGCACCTTTTAGCCCACACAGGTTGTCGTATCCTTGCCACTACAGATGCCATTCTGGGGTTTCAAGCCCTCACCCGGCTCATGCATGCTCCAGGCGATAGACAGTTGTTTAGAGAAAGAGGTTTTCGTAATCGTGTCCATGTTCCACTCCGGTAGTCCATGTGGCTGTGGTCCATTTTGCGTGTCCATCATCTGCGTTCGTTTCACGCTGCATGGACTGTCCGGAGAACCGTTACATGCCTCGAGCATCCTCTGGGCTTTGTTGAACTCATATATTTTGGTTCACTCATTCCATCTGGATCTTGATTCCTAAAACCCTTTATATTTTATTTTCACAGTTTGCCAATGTTTAAGATATGGCAGACCGTAACAGAAGGATATGGCCAATATTGGACCCAACGATAGCTCCTGAGACTTCCTGTTTGGAAGTCCCCACTCACTTTAAGTGGCATTCTCTCACATTACCCGAGTCTCATTTAGTCAAGTCAAGTCAGATTTATTTATATAGCGCTTTTTACAATGGAGCATTGTCTCAAAGCAACTTTACAAGTTTAGATTATCTCCTAATAACTACGTCCAATCCCAAATTGAGCAAGCCGAGGGCGACAGTGGCAAGGAAAACTCCCTAGTTCTAGGAAGAAACCTTGGGATAAATGTGAAGTATGCACATTGACATTAAGTGGCCTGGGTATGATGATGAATCTAAGAGCGAAACTAAAGTCATAGAGTCAAAGTTCGAATAAAATGTGAAGTATGCACATCGACATTAAGTGGCCCGGGTATGATGGGGCTGGAGCTGATGACGGAAGCAGCTTGACTGGAGCTACAGCGGATGAACATCTTGTGTGGGGCTGGAACTGCCGGAACACAGCTCGGAGAGAAAACAGAAAATGTAATTAGTTATTGATTAAGAGCGCAGTGTCTATTAACAATCACTGATGCCATGTCAATCACTGATGCCAAGTGTAGCATGAGACTCCGGCAGCATTAGCTATAGCAGCATAGCTAGAAAGAGGAGAACTGGTAGGAAACACAGCCAAGAGGGATCACATGAGACACTGGCAACCCCACGGGAGGCAGAAGACAGCAACCCAACGTCTCTGATCACCGTAAGACTCTTTGACTAATGAACCCCCAGCTCTGCCCTATTCTAAGGGCAAGGATGGATGCATGAGTCAAGATAACGAAGACCAAAGCCCAGTTCAGACCGGCCTCCTCCAGCCCTTCACTCCCTCGAAACTCCCGGCTCTAGCAGGCACAAGGCAGGCAGGGCCCAGACATGACTCCAGACTCCGGCCCCAGTGACCCAAGCCATTGCATCCTGGTCTAAATCTAGTCAAAAGCCTGTGTAAATAGGGAATGTTCTTTAGCCTAGACTTAAAAACTTTGGAGAGTGTCCTGATCTCGAAACGAAAGTGGGGAAGTTTATTCCATAGTTGGGGGGGCCATGGTATGAGAAAAGCCTTTCCCCCGGCTATGGACTTTTTAATTCTAGGAAACTAAAAAGAAGTCCTGCACCCTGCGAACGAAGTAGACGAGTTGGATTGTAAAAAACTCTAAGAGTTCACTCAGATAATGTGGGGCCAGACCATGCAGAGCTTTATAAGTTATAAGAAGTATTTTGTAAACATGCGGAATTTGGGAACTGGGGTAACCAGTGTAGTGATGATTAGAACAATAGTGAATATGATCAAATTTTTCTAGTTCGAGTTAGCCACTCGGGCAGCTGCATTCGGAACTAAACTGAAGTTATTTATTGATTTTACTAGAGCATCCAGTAAGTAAAGGCGTTACAGTAATCCAAACCTTGAGGATTAAAAACCCATGAACAAGTTTTTCGGCATCATTTAAAAGAGAGGATATTTCTAAGTTTAGCAACTATTACGTAATTGAAAGAAAGCAATTCGATGAGTGATGCTGCTAATGTGCGCATCAAAGGAGAGATCTGAATCAAATGTGACCACTAAGTTTTACAGCAGACGGAGTGGGCAAATACTGGACAGCCAATTTAGATTTAGGATAGATGTAGCCAACCTGTCTCTTCACAGCCTTGGGTCCCACTAAATAGAAACCTCAGTTTGTTGTCTGAGTTAAGTAAGAGAAAATTAAAAGTAACATCCAATCTTTTATTTACTTTAGACAGTTTTTGTTGATTGTAAGGCTGTCATTAGGTTTGGCTGATATGTACAGCTGTGTATCATCTCTGCATAGCAGTGGAAACTAATGCCATGTTTACGAATAACTGAGCCTCGGTGGCCAGCATGTACAGAGAGAATAAAAGCGGGCCAAGCACTGACCCCTGAGGCACGCCATACTTAAACTTTTTGAGAGCTTAGACCTTAGATTATTTATATGAACAAACTGGTACCCGGACAGTTAAGTAGGATTTTAAACCAAGAAATTGCTTTGATCCCTTAATACCTACAGTATTTTCTACTCTGTTTAGTAAAACATCATGATCTTATAGTGTCAAATGCTGCACTTAAATCTAACAGAATTAAGAAAACAGAAACACATCCCTTATCTGAAGGACATTAACAAGTCATTTAGTACCATAATTTAATGCTGTTTCAGTACTATGATGGGGCCTGAAGCCAGACTGAAATGTTTCATTAAATTTCATTCCTTTGGAGGTACTGCATAGGTTAAATGCATAGCTGCTGTGATAGACGGCTTTTTTTCTAAGATTTTGGGACAGAAAACAGTAAGGTTTGAAATTGGTCTAAATAATTAGATATCACACAAGGGTCAAGATTGGCTTTTTTAGTCAGTGGTTTGATAACAGCAGATGTAAAGGATTTGGGCACATAACCAAAGGTAAGGGATGATTTAAAATAACTAACACTGGGCTCTATAACACTAGGTAATACTTGTTTGAGTAAACGTGTAGGAATTGGATCTAATACATGTTTGGATGACTTTTAGACGAGCTGATCAGGGCGGATAGTTCAGTAATTGGGGTAAAAGATTCTAGTCTTGATTTGTTACAGCTCATTAAACAGATGTCTTCACTAGTGCCTGCATCTGGAATTAATGGTTGCTGAAGGTGGCTGAATAGTTTGGTGATGATGTGATGAAGCCATTGAGTTTTTATGCTTAATGTTTTCTATATTTCAATCATTAAAGAAAAGTCATGAAAATCATTACTGTTTTTTAAAATTATACAGAATGGGGAGAGTCCCACTTTCTGTGGGGTTTTTTTGTTAATTTGGAGACTGTATTAAAGAGAAATCTTGGATTATTCTTATATTTCTCTATGATTGAAGAGAAGTATGCAGCTTTAGCTTTAGTGAGGGCATAGTTGCTTATACTCTGCCATGCTGTCCCTCCAAGCACATCTTAAAACACCTCCAATTTACTATGTCCCTCCACTTGCGCTCTAAATGCCGTGTTCTTTGCTTTAAGGTATGGGTGTGGTCATTATACCATGGTGCTTAGCCATTTTTTCCCTAATACGTTTGACCCTAGCAGGGGCAGTCGTGTCCAGGGTTTGAGCGAAGCACACATTCTAATTGGTCATTTTACACACTCAGATGAATTGATCTCTGTAGGTGTATTAAAATTTCAAGTATCTGGTAGGGTTTTTAAATAAATGCAGCTGGAGTAGCAGCAGATGTGATAGTGCGCTTGGTGTGATAACGAGGCAAGAAGGATTTTATTTATTAGAGATAGCTCAAATACTAAAAGATAGTAGTGATCTGAAATCAAAATCACTTTTTGGGAAAACATCAAAGTCATCTATATTGATACCAAATGTTAATATTAGATCTAAGTATGATTACAGCGGTGGCGGTGGGTTTTGGTCCCATCACATTCTGAGTGATAACCCATGGATTCTAAGATGGACTCGAAAGCAATTTTTAAGTGGATCCTGCTCATTGTCAAAGTGAATATTGAAATCACCCTACCTAATTAAAGCCTTATCCTCTGTTGACAGTAGTAAGCCAGGAAAGAAAGTTAGCAAATTCCTGAAGAAAATTCTGAATAGGGACCAGGAGGGTGGTAAAATAGTGATAAGCTGAAAAGAGTGTGGTTTGGCTTCACTAATAAGGATTGGATTCAGTCACATTAAGAATCCCGTATTTCAAAAGAATAGCTTTGTAATGGGATTTAGCTGTAACACCTACTCTTTTTGTCAAAAATTGTGGCTACGCCTCCCCCCCCGACCATTAGGATAGGGGGGAACTAGCATGACTGTATCCAGGAGGTGAGGCTTCATTTAAGGCTAAATATTCATCAGGTCCTAATCCAAGTCTCAGTGAGACAAGAGAGCGTGTAAAGCGTTTTATCAGTGAATCATTTCATTTACAATCACTGCTTTGTTTTGTAAGTGATCTAATGTTAAGTAATCCTAGCTTTAGTCTAAGGTTGTTATTTCTTTGGGCAGCTATCTGTGTTTATACTAATGAGGTTTTAAAACAGACTTTTTGAGAGAGCGTTTACGTGTAGGGCAGATGCGGGTAACAGACACACAGTTTTTAATAATGTAGGTTTTCTGGGTGACGGTGCAATGGCTACCAGCAAGACAGTTGGTTATGAAGCCAGTCTGTCTGCTGCCTGACCCCTGCTCTGATAGTCAGCCCCTAACCCATAACCATCGGGACATAAGACTATGGCCAATGTTGCAGGGAGATGAGAGCACGCACCCTCCTGGAGTGGATGAATGGACAACCGTCCCATCCTAAAAGGCCAGGCTTACCCTCAAAGGCTGTCCCAGTTGTCTATATAGCCCACATTGTTTTTTTCAGAGTAACCACTTGGACAGCCAGCAGTTCAGCGACCATAACCTGCTGTAGGCTTGGTCACCTCGCCGCCGCATTGGGATGGGGCAAGATGCACCCTACAGCATCGGACATCCCGCCTTCGCCATGCTAATCATCTCTACCAAATTAGCCTTAGTAAAACTTCTGACTGACGAAGGCGTATTGCTCATTAGCCCCTACATGAATAACTTCCTAGAGAATCTGCGGCTCTCGAGTTCACTAAAGACTCGTTACAATGTCTGGCACTCTGGCTCCGGGGATACAGAGAACTCTAGCTGCTGGTGTCCCCTAAAGGGGTAGCAAGTTTCACGTGTCGTTGTAAAATAGAGTTCACCTATGACCAGAGCTCTTTCAACAGGCTGCTCAGTGGGTGTTTCCACTGAGGAGGGCAAACCCCTTGTTGGACACATGAAACAGGTAAGAGTGGTGCTCTCGTGGACTCCTAGCCTTACGACTTACGTCGCCGAACCGTCACCCACTTGCCCTGGCTGCGAGGACTCTGCCGGGGCTCTAACTTCACCTGTGGCATCAGATCCAGATCCTGCTAAGCTAGCAGCTGAGCTAGCCTTCTCCTAATGTCTGGATGCGCGCCCTCTAACACTACAATCTTCTCCGTCAGACTGGCTACAAGCCTACAAACTATCACAAGTAAAATTTTACACTAATGACGGAGGAAGAAAGCTAAACATGCCACACTCGGCACAAGGGAACAAAGCACAGCAGAAGCCATGTTAGTACAATTAATTAAAGGTACTTAGCTTCGGGGGTATTGGTTGTGGGGTGGCCGAGTGAAGATCTGGTTCAGCTGCAGCCGATTGGTCCAAGGGCAATGCTCCATTAAAAGCGTTAATACAAGTTTTTTAATACAAAACGTCACCAAAAAAACTAGTCCCAGAAAGAAGGTGGGAAAAGACTGTAAAAAAGTTATAAAACACACACTACTACTACTGCGAAAGGAAGACGCAACTCTGGGTAAATTAGCTAATGGCTACAAACACAAGCCGGTATACCTGTAAAGTTACTAAATAACGATTAGCGGCAAAAAAATATAATCCGCCGGTACGAGAATAAAATAATTAAGATGTTGTAAAAACCTACTATATATACGATTATATATGATACAGATGCGATCGGGAATTAAAATAGTTCAAAGGTAATAAGCTGCTAACAGCTACGAAACGGTATGCGTCCTGTGTGCAACCGCGGAGAATTAGTCTGGGTTGCCAGATCCTCGCAATCCTCGCGTCAGTATAGCTGGCTATGCGTGAAAATCCCAGTAGATCAGCAGTTTCTGGAATATTCAGATCAGTTTGTCTAGTGTCTATTTAGGTTTTGGGGGCCTGTTAAGTTTCTTGGGCTCAGGCGTAGTCCAGCTTTGGCAATCTGACCACGTAAAGCAGCCCAGTCCCTGTCACAGAAGGCATTGGTGGCCATTCTGGTCTAAGCATTTACTGCTGGCTCAAGCTGTTTTCCGGGAATCAGGGTTTGACCCTGCTGAAGCTCCCAACCCTCCCAGTTTGGGGGATCCCCTCCACACCAGACCTCAATGACCCTGGCTGCCTCGTGTGTTTGATATGACACAGGGTAGCCGGAAAGTGGCAAAGTACGTGGAGGAATTCTGCAGCAACAGAGAGCGGTTTTTATGATCTGTTGCTCATGGCCATCTTTGAGAGGGGTCTTGACGATGGGCTGGAGAATGAGCTTTTGCCATTCCTTCTCATCTCCTCCCTGGCTGCTCTTTGCGATCTGGCCATTTGCACAGATGCGCTGATTCGATCCAGAACCAGGGAGGCTGAGGCATGGTCGTTCTTCCAGCCATCACCCTTGTTCACAAGTCTGCCCAGCTCCGTACCTGAGCCCACTGCTCCCGTTAGCCCTGTATTTGAGCATTTAGCGCCGCATAGTTCTGTACCTGTGCACGCCGCGCCTATAAGCTTCGTATCTGAGCAAATAACCTCCATACCTGAGCATTTAGTGCTGCCTAGCTCCATACCCGAGCATGCTGCGCCTGAAGCTCCATACCTGAGCAAGTAAGCTCTGTACTTGAGCATTTGTTGCTGCTTATCTCTGTACCTGAGCTTGCCGTGCCCATTAGCACCATTTCCTGAGCACATTTGTTCGCCCTGGGCTGGGTGACTCGTTCCTTCATATGCGTACCTGGTCGCCTGCATGTGGTCTCCTCACTGCCAGTCAGCGGCTTTCAGCTCCCCCGTCGTGGCGTTGAGCCCCCGTGTTTCCCTCGCCAGTCCAGTCCTTTTTTGGGCTGCGCACTCCCCCTCTGAGCAATCGGGGAATTGGGCTTCCCCCGTTTTCACTCATTTCTGTGTTTTGCGCTGCCCATAGTGGGCAATTTTGTTGAACGCCTCGTAATCGCGTCCGTGTTCTGCTCCGGTAGTCCATGTGGCTGTGGTTTGCTTTGCGTGTCCATTATCTTGCATCGTCCATGACTTCACTTTTGGTTCTGGGTAGTTACTCATATATTTTGGTTCGCTAATTCTATCTGGAGCTAACTGCGTTTGGGTCCTAAAACCCTTTATATTTTTACTTTCACAGTTCGCCAATGTTTAAGATATGGCAGACCATAACAGAAGGATACGACCAATATAGGACCCATATCAGACCATAACAGAGGTAACTTTAAAGTGTGTTTGGGATTATTGTCATGCTGGAAGACCCAGCCATGCTCCATCTTCAGTGATCTTACTGATGGAAGGAGGTTTTGACTTAAAATCTCACGATACATGGCCCCGTTCATTCTTCCCTTAACACAGATCAGTCGTCCTGTCTTCCTCCAAACATGGCGAGTTGAGCTTTTACCAAAAAGTTCTATTTTGGTCTTATCTGACCACATGATATTCTCCCAATCCTCTTCTGGATCATCCATATGCTCTCTGGCAAACTTCAAACGGGCCTGGACATGTGCTGGCTTAAGCAGGGGGACACGCCTGCCCCTGCAGGATCTGAGTCCCTCTCGGTGTAGTGTGTTACTGATGGTAGCCTTGTTACTTTGGTCCCAGCTCTCTGCAGGTCATTCATCAGGTCTCTCCATGTAGTTCTGGGATTTTTGCTCACCATTCTCATGATCATTTTGACCCCATGGGATGAGATGTTGCGTTTAGCCCCCCAGGAAAAAATGTACTGTGTATTTTCATAGTAAAACTGTGAATTGCTTGACAGTTTTAATGTGAGCTTTCACAGTTTGACTATGAAATTCACAGTTCTACTATAAATTTTTGATGGTAATTTGGCCACTTCATAGTTCTACAGTGAAATTTCATAGTACAACTGTAAACTTGATGGACTATGAATTTACCATGAATTATTTCACAGTTTTACTATGAATTTTGGTGGTAATTTGGCCACTTCATGGTTCTACTCTCAAATTTCAAATTTTTTCCTGGGCCCAGATTGAGGGAGATTATCAATGGTCTTGTATGTCTTACAATTGCTTCCACAGTTGATTTATTCACACCAACTTGCTTGCCTATTGTAGATTCACTCTTCCCAGTCTGCTGCAGGTTTACAATTTCCTTCCTGGTGTTCTTTGACAGCTCTTTGGTCTTGGCCATGGTTGAGTTTGGAGTCTGACTGTTTGAGGCTGTGAACAGGTGTCTTTTATACAGATAACGAGGTCAAACAGGTGCCATTAATACAGGTAATGAGTGGAGGACAGAAGAGCTTCTTAAAGAAGACGTTACAGGTCTGTGAGAGCCAGAAATCTTGCTTTTTTGTGGGTGACCAAATACTTATTTTTACTTATACTTATACTTACTACCATGATTTATAATTAAATTCTTTAAAAATCCTACAATGTGATTTTCTGGATTTTTTTTTCTCATTTTGTCTCATAGTTGAAGTGCACCTATGATGAAAATTACAGACCTCTCTACAGACCTAATTAAGTGCAGTGGGCTAATTGGACAATTGTTGGATGGTTTTCTGCAAATTGGTGATAACTTTATATTTGTTAACTGAATCGTGCAGTGTTTATACAGTTAGTTAGAAATTTTCCTTGTGAACCAAGTGCCAAGTTTGTGCTGTCATGGTGATTAGACAGTGGTTCTTGGTCAGTTTGCTGCATTGTGTGGTGTTTATATAGTTTATTTATGCTGTTTTATGGTGAGCTGGGGTCATGTTTCATGCTGTCTTGATGATAACACGGTGGTAAGTGGGATGTTTAGTTGCTTTTTGCAGTGTTCAAATTAGTTGATCTGGAAATTTTGTGGCCATCCAACTGGCAGGTTGGTGTGCTGTCTTGCTGATTTGATTATTTATAGAGATGGTTGTGCAATATATTGTTCAGATGCCCTTGGTTGGGATATTGTGGTGTTTAAAATACACAAATGAGTGGCTAGAGATTGGCAAGTGGTGTGACTGGATTACCACCTTGGCCATGTAATTGGAGAATTGCACTGAAACTGGTCCTGCACTTTATAGTCTATGACTTTAGTCTATGAAGAGAAGCCCTCTGTATACTTCTCAGTTTGTTTATTTTGCGAGTTATTTTAGGCAACCACTGTTGTTTAAGTCCTTGGACAAAACGTTTACTGCCAAATGTCTTTTCTGTCTCTACTGCCAATGGAGGCAGTAAAGGGGAGCATATGGAAGAGATTAACCTACTTACTGCTTAAATAAAGACTGGGATTGAATAATGAAAATGAATCAGTTGGTGCATCCCATTTATTTTGTATCAGATCCTCATTTTATTTCCTTGCTCACTTTGTTTGATTCTTTGCTTCTAACTTTAACACTTAAAGGAATCTGGGACAGGGGAAACAGGACTGAACATTTACTGCTTTATTAACTGCTTTATTTTTTATTTTTTATTTGTTGTTTTTTTATATTGCCATTTTAGGTTTTGATATACTTGGGGAGGTAAATAATGTTTTTGCTGTCAGAGTCTGCACTGGAAATGCCGGTGGATCCTCATACTGAAAGCCTCCTATCTGCTAGTTCCTTTATTTCTTTAAAATTTACAGAATTGATACAGACATAAAGACTGCAGATGCTGGTCAATTTCAAGGTCACTGGATACAGAATTGGGGACTTATAGAAGTATTAATGCTCAGTGGTAATAGACAAGCTGTCTGGAAACAGTAGTATCTCAGGGCATGAGTAGTACTCTGATGGGGCTTGCAACATGAAAGTCTGGTGGTGCATTTATGGAACCTTGAAATGGACTCTGCCCAGGTTACACATCTGCTTGTGCCCAGTGAATTCCACCTCCAGGCCTGTCCCTGTTACCTTGACCAGGATAAGTGGGATAAAACTTTATTGTAGTAATAATATATTCTAAAAAAATACCCCAGATACGTCAAACACATGGACGTTTCAGGGACATGGCTGGCATTGGAAACAAAAAAAGAATGCCAAAAAAGAGTAGCAGTAGGTATATCATGTTGTAGTGTCTAGACTGTAACATTAGCAAGGGCATGCAGTTCTGATGATCTCAATTTCCTGAGACGGATGTATCTGGCTGTAGGCTGTAGCTTCACAGCCTTATAATTGCATATGCATCTTTCATGTGGAGATAGAAAATAGTCACACATCACCCCTTGTACTACTCCAAACAGCAGCAAATGATTAAGACAAACTACATTATGTGGAGTTATAAACATATGTGCTATTTAGAATACAAAATTATGTAGTGTGCTGTTTGTATGCGGGTGTGCTACATATGCATTGCACATGTTTTGGGAAAAAGGGGATCATAATTCTGGCAAAGTCTATTCAGATGTAAGCATTCTTCTTAAGGTAGCCATTTACACAACATTCCCCTGTTTTTTGTAATGGGCTTTGTGAATTGAACATTTTCCATTGGGACTTGCAGTTTGGCACATTACGCTCCTCATAATGGCATCAGCCCAAGTGTTTTTCTCGTGGCGTCACCTGCATTTCCATAGCAGCCTTCGGGAAGTACAGTTTTTGGCAAGCTGCTTTGTACCCCAGAGATACATCCTTTGCTAATCGGTGCAATTACACAAAGCAAAGCACACAGATCCACCCCAAGTATTTCACAATGTAGTATTAATTTTGTTAGGAAGCAAACCCGAGAAAGGGCGAACAAGTGATTCATTCATTCGTAATGTTAAATCTGATGCAGCATTTAAATCCAAAGGCTTATATATTATGAGGCTTAATAGCAGTTCACTGGGTGCAGATTATAAAACATGCAATGGCCTTATAATGCATAGACCAAGATCAAACTCCTGTGCCTGCCCAATTATATATGCATTAATTTCCCTCCAACGTTCTAATTACTGAGAGATTATACTAATGGACCACTAATTGTGATTTAGCAATGGTAATAGTGATAATTGATTTTGTTTTTTGATATTGATCTGTAGTTATACTAATAACACTTCAGAGAGGGCATCAGGATCTACAGGAACATTGTGTTCAATACATTTTCTGATATCCATTTATTTTCTGATGACCATTTATTTTTCACCCACTCTTTGATATTGTTTACCTACAGTATGTACTACTTTTGGAATGTATTCAGTAATGTTTATATCATTGAGAACCCTGCACATCTACTTAATGAAGAGTAGTGCTAATATTTGACACATACATGATCTGTGCCACAACATTGCAAATACTTTAGTTGCAAGCCGCCATGCTTGCACCTCATGTGAGTGTGTATGCTTGAGGGGAGTGTTGCATGAATTTTACACTTTTACAATATTGCATGAGATATTGCAGGTAATGGTTATTTAGATCACTTTATTTTTATGTTTATTAATTATGCAATGTTTATTCATATTCCTCTCTATTTGTTAAATGGCTGGCAGTATATAGGCATGTTTTGAGACTGATTTGATCTGCGTGGCTGTTATTATCTGTTTGATTGAATCTAATGGTCACTGTTCGCATTAAAACCAAAATATTTCATTATGTGTGACCATGCATACAGTTTGTTCTTCTGCAAGATGATCATCAATTGGCTTCATTCTCATAGCTTTGCTTGTTTTTTACTGTGTGACCAAAGGTCTATTCTCATCATGCACTGTAGATTCTCTGTTAGCTTTTTGGAGTCTTTTTTGGAGCTCGTCAATGTGATTCTGCATGTCATGCTTACCCGTAAGCCCACTATCTGCATCATGACACAAATATGCTTCAACAATAAAGTAAAAATCAGCCTTTTGTCAACCTTAAATGTAACACCTGTATGCACACACACACACACACACACACACACATATATACACACACACACACACACACACACACACACACACACACACACACACTGTCAGCACCATGGCCATGATGGATCCCCCTCATTTTCTGTGCTAGGATCCGATAAAGTCAGCATCCGCATCTGAGTCGGCACTCTGGGACTCTGCATTCTCTGATTACACCAGAGAAGCGTCCCAGAGCAGATGTAGTTGTGGAAGTTGCTCCCAGCCAGGATTTATAAAGGACTTGATTTCTCCAACCACTCAGCTGCAGCCTTCAGCCTCAGGCACCATCACATCCTTGTCCAAGCATATGGAGGAATATGGGTAATAGAGATTTAGTGTTGGTGCCATGCCCAGCTGAGAGAATAAGGGAGCTGTAACATATTGCGTTGGGTAAATGAAGGAGAACACGAGCTGAGGAAGGCCCACCACTGGGCTAACATACTCAAGATATCGGATTGTCCAGCAGAGAAAAGAATGAGTATATTCTATGAATATTTCAACTAGAATTGCTAATGTAGCTTGTATTTGATGACTAGTTAAGAGGATTCAGATGGGATCTCTGATAGCATTCATTATTTCATTATTAGCAGAATTTTGGACATTATGCTTGGAAAGGGCCTTATGCTTGAAAAATCTTGTGTTCTTTCCCTGGTTTGTTATGTTCATGCAATTTATTTAATAAAAGAGACTGTGTACAGGAGGCTTTCATTCTGTCTGATGTACAGATGCATCTTGTCTGTGTATGTGACCCTCTGACAACAGACAAGATCTATTGAAGAGTGGCCCAAATGACAGCATACTGACAAATGAGGAAGTTGCTCAGCCAGATCTTGCACAGGATCTAGGATAATACTGGTGTTTTATGTCATGCAGACATGCTGCCCTTGTCCATCATCATAGCTCCTAAAAACCAACAGCAGACCCTACTGGTCTTTATGTTCTTTATCTAGTTTCAACAGATCCCAGGTAGTTAATATACCTCAGTAACTGTTGACTCCAGAGCAGATAGCAAAGACATTGAATCATAGGTAGTCACAACAAGACTAACAAATGCTTCTGTAATTGCCTTCTTACAAGATTTGGAGGATAACTGTTGCAGCTTTTCTTCTCTGCCTCATCCATGGATGTTGGAATGACTGCTTATGAGTTTGCATAATCTCTGCAGCTTTGGCTCGGCTTAGCTCAAGTTATTCACTTTTCACCACCAATGAGACTGATCAAGAAGTGGCTGTTTCAGTTAGAGAAGTTTTCCTTCACGCTGAAATGTTACCCTCCCCACAGGCTCTTCTTTGAACCCTCAACTCTCTGGAGGCCTGTGGAATTGACGCAGGACTCGAAATGTGAACCAGACCCCAAATTTTGTTTGGGATTTTGTTTGCTGAAGGTTATTATGGCAGCTGGCCTACTTCCTGCAAAGCCTCATTAACATTAATGCATGCAAATGAGGGGCTGATGGGAGATGTTGTTGAGTTATAAATGCTGGATATCTCCCCTCCTTTCCTGAGTTAATTTACAGCTTTGTGTATAGTATACATACAAATGAACACAACAGTCATAAGTAGAATGGATTAATGTTTGTAGTGGAATCAATTTGTTATTTTTTATTATTGTGAGCCAATAAAAACAGTATCCTTCCCTCAAGTACTTTGCTATTTTTTATATGGTTTGCGTTATCTTCACTGAGACGAAGTAAGCAAGCCCCAACATGAACACATACATACAAGTACCATTATTGCAATGTTTTTTCTATCTTTCTTGCTCTCTCTTTGTTTTTGGCAAACCTACCCTTTGCTTGTCCCACCACAACAATCCCTCTTTTGTCAGGGATGACTGATGGCATGTTGGAATTTCATTCATGGACTTCTGTGTTTTAGAGTTGCTGAGGCAACCAGGTATAAACAGACCATGGCAGAGTATTGAGTTTCACCCTAAGCACAGCAGAGAGAAACAACAGCATGAGTCCTTGGAAAGGTTAAAGAAACAGTTAACAATGTTATATAAACAGATAATGGGGGTATTATCTCTCACAAAATATTTATTGGGAAGATCGATCGGCGTTCACTGTGGATTTACGGATTTGTTATGCAGGATCTTGCCTGTGACAACACTCTTCCTAATAACCTGATGCTAAAAAGCTTCTCCTTAATTCATGGTTTTACAAAATTGACCATGTATTTATTTTGAGAGTGACAGTGATTATATAACTGTCACTCTCAAAATAAATACATGGTCAAATACATGGTGATTATATCACTATCACTGTATGTTTGTCTGTCTGTCTGTCTGTTTCTTTCTTGCTCTCTCTAAAAGCTCTTTTTTGGGCCCATCTGTGTGGGCTTAAAGGTTGTGTCATTTAAGGTTCAGATGCTTGACTTCTTGATTTATTCATGCTCAGGTATTAGTGCCTCAGAGCTTCTGAAATAAGTCTCGTTGTTTCCCAGACTTAGGTCAAGCGTACTGAGAGGATTTCCTCAAAACAGAAACACGCTGACCATCCCAAACACCACTGAAAGCACATTCACACTCAAACTCTAACTGTGGGTGCCAAGGGGTTCTGAGGAATTTCAGTGAGAGCTTTTTATCTCAGTCTACTCCCTGGGCTTGTAGAGAATATGTGGCAGTGTTTTTAGTTGGTGCATCTTGTCGGTTGGTCATGTCATGTCAGATTTATTTATATAGCACTTTTTACAATGGAGTGTTGTCTCAAAGCAGCTTTACAATTTTAGATTTTCCTGTAATACCTAAGGCCAATCCCAAATTGAGCAAGCTCTCTAAAAATTATAAGGAAGAAAACTTGGGAAGACCAAGACTCAAAAAGGGACCCTTCCTCATTGGGTGGCTTACATGATAAATGTAAGAATGAAACTAATGTATCTAGTTAAATATGTCTATAGTAATAGTTCAATAAAACAGAACCTATGTAAATATTAACAGATAAATAAAATACTGATTGAAATAACATTTAAAAAATGCATATTGGCATTATTTAGTCCGATACACAGAGTCACTTTAGGATCTTCAGTCTTTGACGGAAAAGTCTTTGGCGAAACATTGTTCTCAGCCAACCAGAGAAGGGAGAGAGTTACTGCCTTCTGGCATGGCTCAGACATGGTGGGGCTGGAGCTGATGATGGAAACAATTTGAGTGGAGCTGAAGCAGAGGAACATCTTAGTGTATGGGGCTGGAAGTGGTACCGGAACACAAGCTTGGAGAGAAAAGAGAAAATGTAGTTAGTTATTGTTAAAAGCACTACTATTCTGTTAACAACCACTGATGCCATGTGTAGCATGAGACTCTGACAGCATTGGTTATAGCAGCATTGCTAGAAAGGGGAGTACCAGAAGGTAATACAGTCAAGAGGGATCACATGAGACATCACCAGTCTACCTCACCAGGAATCAACAAACCTAAGTGATCACACTTGGGAGGCAAGAAAACAGCAACCCAACATCCCAGATCACCACAAAACTCTCTGTCTATGAACCTCCAGCTCTGGCCTTAGTCTAAAGCCATTATGCACAAGTTAACTCAACCTTTGGTCTTACATAGTGTACTGGTATACAAGCAAACTTATGACAATGACAATAATGTCTGACTGCAACACTTTCACACACGTGCATTGTCAAGAGTAATGCACAGGCACAGGCAGTCCAACCGCATTCAGCCATACACACACAGTCTTTGGCAAACATGTTTTGGGGACTTTCCAATGGCATAATCATTACTATAGCTAAGTAATGATACAAGTACACCTAATCCTAACCTTTAGCTCAGTAACCAAAAGAAAATCTTTTTGTTCTTTTGGTTTTAAAAAACAAAAACATGAACCCCTCCAAACACACAAAAGCATAAAAAGTGTGAATGGATATTTTGTGTTTCCCACCATGGAGCTTCATCACCTCAGGTAAATGACTTCATGTTGTAATGGATAAATGATATAGCTGCCTGGTAAAGTGCACCATTAAGAAATATGACTGCACACAAATAAGAAAGGCCTGATGCAATATTTATGTTACTCCAATCCCTTGCTAATGCTGGTTTGCCTTTATGTGCAAAGCATACATGCAATTAGATTACTGTCTGCCTGAACCACTAAGCACCCACTGCATATTTCTGCACCAAAACACTAGGCAGTGCTTGAACAGCTTATTTTTCTTTTCCAGCACCTGTGAACAGCTCTGCTCAGTTTTTGTTTTCCATTAACTATATCATGAGTTTGTCTAAATGATGTGTATGATAAAGGGAAAACTTAATTCAGTACCGAATCATTCCATTTAACCAGATACAGTGTAACAAAGCACTCATGTGCCATTCGAGAATCATTAATAATGAGAAAACTCTCAAGTAGGGAAATGAAGTGTGTGGCTTCAAGCGAGGAAAGTTCCCATCCCTCGTCCCCCCAAACTGCATTCTGCCATTAGTCAGGAGATTAATGTATGAAAATGCTGCAGTTCCATGCTTTACCCCTGTTCAGCTGCATGAATTATGTACTGTTGCATGGAAGATCCATTATGCACACTGGCCACCACTTTATATCCTCGTAAAAACACACACTGAGACACACTCACACACAGATAACACCCACAAACAAGTTCAAATTCAAATTCAGTGTTGCTTTATTGGCATGACAAATATTCACACTTGTATTGCCAAAGTTGTGATCATCATCTTTATGACATAATTGAACAATAAAGAACATCTTTATAATCTTTACATCTTCAGATGTCTTTATATTTTTTTTTCATCTTTATATATAAATATATATATATATATATATATATATATATATATATATATAAATAAAGGGAACACTTGGAGTTATATTGTGTTGTTTAAGTGTTCCCTTTATTTTTTTGAGCAGTATATATATAAAAAGATATAAAGATATAAATCTCATGATATATGGCCCTGTTCATTCTTCCCTTAACATGGATCAGTCGTCCTGTCCCCTTTGCAGAAAAACAGCCCCCATGCTTCACAGTAGGTATGGTGATGTTGGGATGCAACTCAGCATTCTTCTTCCTCCAAACATGACGAGTTGAGTTTTTACAAAAAAAGTTCTATTTTGGTTTCTTCTGACCACATGATATTCTCCCAATCCTCTTCTGGATCATCCATATGTTCTCTGGCAAACTTCAAACAAGCCTGGACATGCACTGGCAGTGGGACATGCCTGGCACTGCAGGATCTGAGTCCCTCTCGGCGTAGTGTGTTACTGAGCTGGTCCCAGCTCTCTGCAGGTCATTCATCAGGTCCCTTCATGTAGTTCTGGGATTTTTGCTGACCGTTATCATGATCATTTTGACTCCACGGTATGACACCTTACTTGGGGCCCCAGATCGATGGGGAATTTTTTAAAGGTCTTGTATTTCTTCCAATTTCTTACAATTGCTCCCACAGTTGATTTATTCACACCAACCTGCTTGCCTATTGTACGTTCACTCCTCCCAGCCTGGTGCAGGTCTAAAATTTTCTACCTGGTGTCCTTCGACAGCTCTTTGGTATGCTAGGGTCAAACGCATTAGGGAAAAATGGCTAGCACCATGGTATAATGACCACACCCGTACCTTAAAGCAAAGAACACGGCATCTAGAGCGCAAGTGGAGACATAGTAAATTGGAGGTTTAAGATTTCTTGGAGGGACAGCATGGCAGAGTATAAGCATGCCCTCACTAAAGCTAAGGCTGCATACTTCTCTTCAATCATAGAGAAAAATAAGAATAATCCAAGATTTCTCTTTAATACAGTCTCCAAATAAACAAAAAACCCACTGAAAGTGATTCTCCTGTTCTGTGTAATTTTAACAGTAATGATTTCATGACTTTCTTTAATGATAAGATAGAAAACATTAGGCATAAAACTCAATGCTCATCACATCACCAAACTATTCAGCCACCTTCCAGATGCAGCACTAGTGAAGACATCTGTTTAATGAGCTTTAAATCAAGATTAGAATCTTTTACCCCATTTACTAATATTGAACTATCCGCACTGAACAGCTCGGCTAAGTCATCAACAGTTATTAGATCCAATTCCTCCACGTGTAACTCAAACAAGTAATAAAAAAAAAAAAACCCTAGTTATTTTAGAGGCCAGTGGTAGTTATTTTAAATTCCTCCTACCTTGGTTATGTTCCCAAATCCTTAACTCTGCCGTTAGCAAACCACTGATTAAAAAAGCCAATCTTGACTCTTGTGTGATATCTAATTATAGACCAATTTCAAAATCTACAGTTTCTGTCCAATCTAGAAAAAGCCGTCTATCAGGCAGCTATGAAGTTACCTCCCAAAGGAATGAAATTATGAAACATTTCAGTCTGGCTTCAGACCTCCATCATAGTTACGGAAACAGAATAATTATGGTACTAAATGACTTGTTAATGTCCTCAGATAAGGGATGTGTTTTTTTCTTGTTCTCGTTAGATTAAGTGCAGCATTGACACTATATATCATGATGTTTTACTAAAAACAGACGAGAATATACTGTAGGTATTAAGGGATCAGCAGTTTCTTGGCTTAAATCTACTTAAACTTGACCGGGTACCGTTTGTTCATATTAAATAATCTGAGGTCTAAGTCTCAAAAGATTTTCTAGTCTGTTAATTAATTTGTTTGAGTACACGTGTTGTGGAATTGGATCTAATAAAAATGTTGATGACTTTAGACGAGTGATCAGTGCGGATAGTTCAGTATTACTATAGCTAATGCTGACGGGGGTCCCATGTACACCATGGCATCAGGATTGACGTGGCATCCAGTGATTGTTTAATAGACCACTGTGTCTTAGTCAATAATAATTCATTTTCTGTTTTTCATCTCCGAGCTGTGTTCCGCGTATCAGTTCCAGCCCCACACATGATGGTCATCGCTGCCAGCTTCACTCCAAACTGCTTCCGTCATCAGCTCCAGCCCCCATCATAGACGGGCACTTAATGCCGATTTGCATATTCACATTTTATTCGAACTGACTCCATTGACTTAGTTCGCTCTTAGATTTATCAATCTACGCCGCCCAGGAGGTTGGGTCCCTTTTTGAGTCTTGGTCCTCCCAAGGTTTCTTCCTATAACACTCAGGGAGTTTTTCCTTTCCACTGTCGCCCTAGGCTTGCTCAATTTGGGATTGGACGTAGTTATTAGGAGATAATCTAAACTTGTAAAGTTGCTTTGAGACAATGCTCCATTGTAAAAAGCGCTATATAAATAGATCTGACTTGACTTGACTTATTTTACACCATGATTTACAATTAAATTCTATCCTACAGTGTTATATTGTCTCTCATAGTTGAAGTGTACCTGTGATGAAAATTACAGACCTCTCTCAACTTTCTAAGCAGGAGAACTTGCACAATCAGTGGCTGACTGAATACTTTTTTTCCCCACTGTGTACATGTATGTATGTATATGTATATATACATATACACAGTGGCGCAAATAACTCTAATTCATGCAGTGAGTAGCTTCTCATTTGTTAAACAACCATGTTGAAAGACACAACCCGTGGTTGTGGAAAAGATATTAATCTTTTTCTAGAAAGGTCAAATTACTGGCATACATCAAGAAGAGAAAACATCTAACGAGATTGCTGAAACTAGTAAAATCGGATTAAGAACTGTCCAACGCATTATTAAAAAGTGGAAAAACAGTGAGGAAACAACATCTTCGAGAAAGGAATGTGGTCAGAAAAAAATCTTGAATGATCGTGATTGTCAATCACTTTCGTTTGGTGAAATCAAATCGTAGAAGAACAACAAAAGAACTCAGGGATATGTTTAATAGTGAAAGTAACAGCATTTCCACACACACAATGTGAAGGGAACTCAAGGGATTGGGAGCCTTAAGAAAGCTGTGTAGCCTTAAGAAAACCCACTTGTCAGTGAGGCTAATTGGCAAAAACAGCTTCAATTTGCTAGGGAACATAAATATTGGACACTGGAAGAAGGTCATGTGGTCTGATGAGGCCAGATTTACCCTGTTCCAGATTGATGGGTGCATCAGGGTAAGAAGAGAGGTGGCTGAAGTGATGCACCCATTATGCTTAATTCCTACTGTACAAGTTGCTGCAGTTGGTCAGGTCTAGGTTCATCCACGTTATGTGTCAGTTGACTACCTGAATATACTGAACGACCAGGTTATTCCATCAATGGATTTTTTCTTCCCTGATGACACAGGCATATTCCAAGATGACAATGCCAAGATTCATCAAGCTCAGCTTGCGAAAGAGTGGTTCAGGGAACATGAGACATCGTTTTCACACATAGATTGGCCACCACAGAGTCCAAGCCTGAGCCCCACTGTGAATCTTTTGGGATGTGCTGGAGAAGACTGTGCAGTGGTCCAAATATCCCAACATCAAAACAAGATCTTGGGGAAAAATGTATGCAACTCTGTAAATTCTGTGAGAAAGTGCAGCTCTGTCTTAGGTGTGTTTAACAAGCAGTGCTGACACACTCTCTATTTTTGGTGCAGCCAGGACTCTCTATTTTTCTGTCAGCCCATCTTTATGGCTAGGTGATGAGTCTGTATTTGGTCAGCGTAGATCTCAGTTTGGGGTAGTCTGCTTTGTACAGATATTTTAGTGCCAAATATCACTGCAGTTTACTCTGGGATTTAGCCTGTTCTTTCCAGTAGGTAATGTAGTTCTGTTGAATTTGTTTTGTAATTTTTGTGATTCTGATTGGATTCTGGTCCTGAGCTTGTGAGACATTAGTCTGTGTTACGATGTTGTTAGTGTGTTAGTGTTGAACTGTGTGAGGGGACTCATTACTTTGTCAACTCTTGGTACTGTAGAGCTTTAGAGTGATATGAATAGGGGGTGCTGTGCTGTAAATGTAGCCAGAATTGGAAATTTGCCCAATGCTGCCCTGCATGTGTTGTTTGTAGTGTTTTGGTGAACATTTAGAATAGTTTTTTAGAATAGAAATTCTAGAATAGAACAGAATTTCTAGAATAGAAATCTGGATGCAGGTTCTCAATTGGATGTTTGTCCAATTTGCAAAATTCCTGGTTTGTAAGCGGACCCCACACTTCACTGCCATAAAGGGTAATAGCACCATTAAAACTATTATCAAGTCAAGTCAAGTCAAGTCAGATTTATTTATATAGCGCTTTTTACAATGGAGCATTGTCTCAAAGCAACTTTACAGGTTTAGATTATCTCCTAATAACTACGTCCAATCTCAAATTGAGCAAGCCTAGGGCGACAGTGGCAAGGAAAAAACTCCCTATTCTAGGAAGACACCTTGGGAGGAACCAAGACTCAAAAAGGGACCCAACCTCCTTGGGCGGCGTGATGATAAATCAAGAGCGAACTAAATCATGGAGTCAAAGTTTGAAATAGAATGTGAAGTATGCACACGACAATTAAGTGGCCGGGTATGAATGATAAATCTAGATCGAAACTAAAGTCATGGAGTCAATGGTCCGAAATAAAATGTGAATTAATGCACAGTGGAGCCTCCATCATATGTCATATGTGTAGTGCCGGAACTGCTGCCCGGAACCAGCATCGGAGAAAAAACAAGAACTGTAATTGTGATTGATTAAGAGGCACAGTGTCTATGAACAATCACTGATCATGTCAATCACTGATGCCAAGTGTAATCATGAGACCCCCCCGGCAGCATTACTTGTAGCAGCATGCGAGAAAGCTCGAGAGGAGAACTGGTAGGAACACACGCCAAGAGGGATCACATGAAACATTGGGCACCCCACGAGCGGCAGAAGACAGCAACCCCGGTCTGATCACCATAATACTCTTTGACTATGAACCCCAGCTCTGCCCTTATTCCTAAGGCAGGAATGCATGAGTCAAGATCACGAGGACGCGCAGCCTAGTTTCAGCCAGACCGCCCCTCGAACACTTCTCCTCCGGCTTAAGCGGACAAGGCAGCAGGTCATACATGACTCCAGACTCCCGGCCCCACAACCCAAAACCATGCAACCTGTCTAAATCCTAGTCAAAAGCCTGGCTTAAATAGGTATGTCTTAGCCTAGACTTAAAATTTTGAAGAGTGTCTGAGTCTCGGACGAAAGTGGGAAGTTTATTCCATAGTTGGGGGGCCATGTATGAGAAAGCCTTTCCCCCTGCTGTGACTTTTTTAATTCTAGGAACTAAAAGAAGCCCTGCACCCTGCGAACGAAGTAGACGAGTTGGATTGTAAAACTCTAAGAGTTCACTCAGATGATGTGGGGCCAGGCCATGTAGAGCTTTATAAGTTATACGAAGTATTTTGTAATCAATGCGGAATTTGATTGGTAACCAGTGTAGTGATGATAGAACAGGAGTGACATGATCAAATTTTCTAATTCAAGTTAGCACTCGGGCAGCTGCATTCTGAACTAACTGAAG
The DNA here is from genome assembly GCA_025084515.1 of Ancistrus triradiatus. Classification (NCBI taxonomy): domain Eukaryota; kingdom Metazoa; phylum Chordata; class Actinopteri; order Siluriformes; family Loricariidae; genus Ancistrus; species Ancistrus triradiatus. The sequence continues at coordinate 25,076 of JAJAGP010003298.1, read as the reverse complement.
TTTATTTATAGATTTACTAGAGCATCCAGTAAATAAGGTGTTACAGTAATCCAACCTTGAGGTTATAAATGCATGAACAAGTTTCTCTGCATCATTAAAAGAGAGGATATTTCTAAGTTTAGCGATATTACGTAATTGAAAGAAAACAATTCAAGTGATGCTGCTAATGTGCACATCAAAGGAGAGATCTGAATCAAATGTAACCCCTAAGTTTTTTACAGACGGACTGGGCAGTACTGGACCGCCATCTAGGTTTAGGATAGATGTAGCCAACAAGTCTCTCACAGCCTTGGGTCCCACTAATAGAACCTCAGTTTTATCTGAGTTAAGTAAGAGAAAATTAAATAACATCCAATCTTTTATTTCCTTTACACAGTCCTCAATTTTGTTGATTGTAAGGCTGTCATTAGGTTTAGCTGATATGTACAACTGTGTATCATCTGCATAGCAGTGGAAACTAATGCCATGTTTACGAATAACTGAGCCTAGTGGCAGCATGTACAGAGAGAATAAAAGCGGGCCAAGCACTGACCCCTGAGGCACGCCATACTTCACTTTTGAGAGCTTAGACCTTAGATTATTTATATGAACAAACTGGTACCGGTCAGTTAAGTAGGATTTAAACCAAGAAAGTGCTGATCCCTTAATACCTACATTATGTTCTAGTCTGTTTAGTAAAACATCATGATCTATAGTGTCAAATGCTGCACTTAAATCTAACAGAACAAGAAAGGAAACACATCCCTTATCTGAAGACATTAACAAGTCATTTAGTACCCTAATTAAAGCTGTGTCAGTACTATGATGGGGCCTGAAGCCAGACTGAAATGTTTCATAAATATCATTCCCTTGGAGGTAACTGCAGAGCTGCTGATAGATGGCTTTTTCTAAGATTTTGGACAGAAACGGTAGATTTGAAATTGGTCTATAATTAGATATCACACAAGGGTCAAGATTGGCTTTTTTAATCAGTGCTTTGATAACAGCAGATTTAAAGGATTTTGGCACATAACCAAAGGTAAGGGATGAATTTAAAATAACTAACAGTAGCTCTATAACACTAGGTAATACTTGTTTGAGTAGATGTGTAGGAATTGCATCTAATAAACATTAGGCTGATCAGTGCGGATAGTTCAGTATTAGTAATTGGGGTAAAAGATTCTAATCTTGATTTACAGCTCATTAAACAGATGTCTTTACTAGTGCTGCATCTGGAAGGTGGCTGAATAGTTTGGTGATGTGATGAGCATTGAGTTTTATGCTACTGTTTCCCTATCCTTATCATTAAAGAAAGGTCATGAATCATTCTGTAAAATTACACATAATGGGAGAGTCACTTTCTGTGGGGTTTTTTGTTAATTTGGAGACTGTATTAAAGAGAAATCTTGGATTATTCTTATTTTTCTCTATGATTGAAGAGAAGTATGCAGCTTTAGCTTTAGTGAGGGCATGCTTGTATCAGGAACAAGTCCAACAGCCAGGCTCTGTCATTGTATGAGGTTGGGCCAGTTCCCTTGGAAAAGAACATTTACACTTCTGTGATAGCAGCATTAATGCAGAAAAGTACACTGAGACTTTTGGGCAATATATGCTGGCTTAAAGACGACATCTATTCCAGGGACATTCGTGCATTTTTCAACAAGACAGTGTAAAACAAGCCAAATCAGAAAAGGTAGGAATGAAATCCCTTCCATAATTTTCTTACACATTTGTTGACAAACTGGAGATCCTCTGCCTATGTTTACTCCTCAAAGACTTTTGTGGATGCTTATCATGATTATAATTTCCTGTTAACATTATGTTTGAAATCACATCATTATTTAGTTTTTTTTTAACCTCATTACTAGCCCTAAATTGTTCCTGTCTTTATTTTTTTTAATGTATTGCAAGCCTGAAATTCAGGAACTGATGTTTATTAGCAAATGCAGTTGACCAGAAAAAAACTGAAATATCTTGGATTCATACTGTCTGGAATGAAATAAAAGTAAAAGGGAACGTAAGGAACACTGAATATATTTTTATTTGCATTTTCCATGCTGTCCCAGCTTTTTCTGTTTTGGGGTTGTACAAGTCATTCTTAACAAGCTTAACAATCAAACAAACCAATGTAAAATAATACCTACAGCTAACAGTTATGATACACCTTTATAGCTTATAAAGCAGATTAGAAAAGCTGCATGTTATTAGGATGCATATTTAACTACTAAACCAGGATTATTCTGTGATCTCATGCATCACCAGAATGCCATGAATGCAGGAGGGCTCTCATGTTCTATTCTCCAGTAGCGGAAAATAAAAAGAGACACACTAGATGTCACTATTGTAACTTGATGAACAGGTTATACACAGACAGAAAAAAAGGATGGAAAAAAGTCTATATATATACTTAGACTTTTTTCCATTTTTTTCCCCATATATATATATATATATATATATATATATATATATATATATGTGTGTGTGTGTATATATATATATATATATATATATATATATATATATATATATATATGTATATATAGTTTGACTTTTTGTTTAGAGATACAAGCCTTATCAATCCAGCAACAAGCAAGAATAGTATACATTCAGTATATCTCAGCATGCAACATAACCTACTGAGGATAATACACAATTAAGTGCTTCAATGTTATTTTCTCCCATTCTTCCTACAAACACGTCTTAAGGTGTGCAGCAGTACAGGATTATCATTGTCACATTTTTCGTTTCTAAATTTTCCACACATTCTCTATTAGGGAGAGGCCAGGGCTGCACACAAACCAGTCCAGTACCCACACCCTCCTTTGTAATGTGTGCAGCATATGGTTTTGCATTGTCTTGTTGAAAAATGTCTGGACATCCCTGGAAAAGACGATGTCTTGAAAGCAGCATATGTTGCTCTAAAATCTCAATGTACTTTTCAGTGCAATGCATAAAATCATGCACATGTGAATCAGCAGCTTCAGATAATGTCAACATCAACCAGCTAAATGGAGGAAAATGTGATCTCAGCTACTGTGGCCATGACTTGACAGTAGGTACCAGACAGACTGGTGTAATATTTTTATGACTGCTCTATAATCTCTTGGGGTTTTCACACACAATGGTATCTAGAGTTTAGTCAAAATGGTGCAATAAAGAAAAAACATCCAGTGAGCTGCAGTTCTGCAGCCAGAAATCCCTTGTGATCAGAGAGGTCACAGAGAATAATCAGATTGGTTTGAGCTGACAGAAAGACTATGGTAATTCAGATAACCACTCTGTACAATAGTCAGGAAAGCATATCAGAATGCAAAATGCATTGAACACTGAGGCAAATGGGTTACAGCATCAGAAGTCCACATCGGGTTTCACTTTGGTCAGCCAAGAATAGAAAGCTGAATCTGAGGTGGACACAAGCTCACTAAAACTGGATAGTTGATGACTGGAAAAGCATAGCCTAGCTTCATGATTCTCTATGTTTGTTGAGCCACATAGGTGGTACCGTTAGAATATAAGCTTAGCACCAACAGAATGAATGGGGTCATGAATGGACCCAACATATCTTGTGTCACCAGTCCAAGCTGGTGGAGGTAGAGTAATGATATTGGGAATGTTTTCCTGGCACATTTTGGCCCCTGAATATCAACAATATTATATCAAATGATATGTTAATATCAACAATCATAGCTTAAATGCCACAGCTTGTTCTACAATACTAATATGTTTATAGCAATCATCACTTATACCACAACCTATTCTAGTACTGCTGCATCTAATGACTACTTCCAGCACGATAATGAACCATGTCACAAAGCATAACATGAACATGACAATGAGTATAGTGTTCAGTGGCCTTCCCAGATGGTGGATCTGAATTCATCAGAACACCTTTGGGATGTGGGAAAACAGGAGACTTGCAGCATGAAAGTGCACCTGAGAAATCTACAGTGAATAGTGTGATGCATGTCAAAAATGGAGCAGAAACTCAAAGGACTGTTTCCAACATCATGTGGCATTCATACCACAAACAAGTAAGGGTTTCCCCTCCATAAGCATTCCTTTAACATTAGTTGAGGGTTGAAGATCTGCACTTGCAAAAGGAACACTAGATCTAACATTTGCCATAGTGATGAGCTCAGTGACTTTCAAATTGATTCTTCTATAGCTGCCCTTGGCAGCTGTTTTTAAGTGGAAACATTTAGGAGAATGATTGGATAAAATCAGGTTGCTGAAGCATGTTCAATCATATGCCTTTTATTAAACATTTGTTATTGAGTTTGAAATGGAATAACTGGAAAACACTACCTACAGTGGTGCTTGAAAGTTTGTGAACCATTTAGAATTTTCCATATTTCTGTATAAATATGACCTAAAACATCATCAGCTTTTCACACAAGTCCTAAAAGTAGATAAAGAGAACCCATTTAAACAAATGACACAAAAATATTATACTTGGTCATTTATTTATTGAGGGAAATGATCCAATATTACATATTAGTGAATGGCAAAAGTTTGTGAAACTCTAGCAGTTAATTAGCAGTTAATTTGAAGGTGAAATTAGAATCAGGTGTTTTCAATCAATGGGAAAACAATCAGGTGTCAGTGGGCACCCTGTTTTATTTAAAAAACAGGGATCCATCAAAGTCTGCTCTTCACAACACGTTTATGGAAGTGTATCATGGCATGAACACAGAAGATTTCTGAGAACCTCAGAAAAAGAGTTGTTGATGCTCATCAGGATGGAAAAGGTTACAAAACCATATTTAAAGAGCTTGGACTCCATCAATACAATATGTACAAATGGATGAAATTCAAGACCATTGTTATCCTCCCCAGGAGTGGGCGACCAACAAAGATCACTCCAAGAGCAAGGTGTGTAATAGTTGGTGAGATCACAAAGGACCACAGGGTAACTTCTAAGCAACTGTAGGCCTCTCTCACTTTTGCTAATATTAATGTTCATGAGTCCACCATCAGATGAACACTGAACAACATTGGTGTGCATCACAGGCTTGCAAGGAGAAAGCCACTGCTCTCCAAAAAGAACATTGCTGCTCGTCTGCAGTTTGCTAAAGATCACGTGGACAAGACAGAAGGATATTGGAAGAATGTTTTGTGGATGAATGAGACCAAAATAGAGCTTTTTGGTTTAAAAGGTGTGGTGGAAAAATTGCAAATGTGGAAGAACAGAGTCACACAGACATAGGTGCTGGAATGAAGTAATAGACAGTTTTATTGTCTGCGCAGAGATCAACCCAAATACAATGATGACTGAGCAGTTGTATATGAACGGATGAGGAGGCTTTTACGCTCCTCACCTTTTATACTAGAGAAATAAGTTCTCACGTGCACGGTGTAGATAACTTGTAGACTGTAGTAACTTTTCTTGCGAAAACATATAGACACTCTTTGTTCTCAATATGAAGAGTGAAATAATGAACAGTAAAAATTTCTTTTACAAAAGGAAAACGTCATGTTAAGAGAAAGGAAAACACTGAGTTCCAGCATAAGAACCTTATCCCATCTGTAAAACATGGTGGTGGTAGTATCAGGGTTTGGGCCTGTTTTGCTGCATCTGGGCAGGACGGCTTTACATCATTGATGGAACAATGAATTCTGAATTATATCAGACAATTCTAAAGGAAACCGTTAGGACATCTGTCCATGAACTGAATCTCAAGAGAAGGTGAGTCATGCAGCAAGACAACGACCCTAAGCACACAAGTCATTCTACCAAAGAACGTTTAAAGAAGAATAAAGTTCATGTTTTGGAATGGCCAAGTCAAAGTCCTGACCTTAATCTAATCGAAATGTTGTGGAAGGACCTGAAGTGACACGTTAATGTGAGGAAACCCACCAACATCACAGAGTTGAAGCTGTTCTGTATGAAGGAATGGGTTAAAATTCCTCGAAGCTGGTGTGCAGGACTGATCACCAGTTACAGGAAATGTTTAGTTGCAATTATTGCTGCACAGAGGGATCACACCAGATACTGAAAGCAAAGGTTCACATACTTTTGCCATTCTCTATCATGTAATATTGGATCATTTTCCTCAATAAATATGTGACCAACTGTAATGTTTTTATCTCATTTTTTTTTTACTGAGATCTCTTTATCTACTTTTAGGACTTGTGTGAAAATCTGATGATGTTTTAGGTCACATTTATGCAGAAATATAGAAAGTTCTAAATGGTTCACAAACTTTCAGTCACCACTGTACCTGAATGCATAGTTAAAACTGTGAAGTTGTTAAAAAATAGCTATTTATTGGTTTGGGCTTGGTACCTTAATTTTAGTGAAAGCAATTTTTAATGCTAGAGGACTGTGTGTTTCCAATTTTATGTTAATAATTTGCATAAAGCAAGGTGAATAAGGAAATTATTTGTTAACTTTGGTTAACTTTGGTTTGACGAGTCCTGATCTTAACCGTATTCAACAGTTTTGTGGTGAATTCGAATGGCTGAAAGTAGAGTCTTACTACAACATCCGTGCCTATCCTCACTATTGCTCTTTTATCCCTACACAGAGGAGTGAAGGCTCTTATAGCTACAAACTGTAGACCACAGACCAATTGTGGACCAGTTTCCATGTTAATGGAAATTGTATTTGAATGACATGCTCAGTACATATGATTGAGATATTCAGATTTCCACATACTTTTGGCTATTTGTATAGTTATTTTGCTATTCTGCTTTGAAATGTATGGAGGCTGGAGGCCTGAAAAAGCATACCATTTACAGTTCACTGATATTGGAATAATTTCAGCAACATCCATATGTCTCTCCCTACAGTGTACTAGTATAAATGCTTATAGTCGTGTACTCATTTAGATTTTAGTGCTCTCTAGTCATTGACCATTTTGGTGAAAGACAAATGGGATTCAACATAGTTTGACATCACTTAGACATCATTTTGTGGGCATATAGCATGTACACACCACAAAATACAGTGGGGCAAAAAGTATTTAGTCAGCCACTGTTTGTGCAAGTTCTCCTACTTAGAAAGATGAAAGAGGTCTGTAATTTTCATCATAAGTACACTTCAACTATGAGACACAAAATGAGAAAAAAAATCCAGGAAATCACATTGTAGAATTTTTAAAGAATTTAATCGTAAATTATGGTGGAAAATAAGTATTTGGTCACCCACAAACAGGCAAGATTTCTGGCTCTCACAGACCTGTAATTTCTTCTTTAAGAAGCTCTTCTGTCCTCCACTTATTACCTGTATTAATGTCACCTGTTTGACCTCATTATCTGTATAAAAGACACCTTTCCATGGCCTCAAACAGTCAGACTTCAAACTCAACCATGGCCAAAAGCAAAGAGCTGTCAAAGGACACCAGGAAGAAAATTGTAGACTTGCAGCAGGCTGGGAAGAGTGAATCTACAATAGGCAAGCAGGTTGGTGTGAATAAATCAACTGTGGAAGCAATGGAAGACATACAAGACCACTGATAATCTCCATCGATCTAGGGCCCCACGCAAGATCTCACCCCGTGGGGTCAAAATGATCATGAGAACGGTGAGCAAAAATCCCAGAACTACACAGAGGGAACTGATTAATGACCTGCAGAGAGCTGTGACCAAAGTAACAAAGGCTACCATCAGTAACACACTATGCCGAGAAGGACTCAGATCCTGCAGTGCCAGGCGTTTCAAGGTCCTGGAGTGGCCTAGCCAGTCTCCAGACCTCAACCCCATAGAAAATTTGCGAAGTCTGTATTGCCCAGCGACAGCCCCAAAACATCACTGCTCTAGAGGAGATCTGCATGGAGGAATACCAGCTACAGTGTGTGCAAACCTGGCGAAGACTTACAGGAACCTCTGTCAATTCCAACAAAGGTTATGTTATGAAGTATTTAGTTAAACTTTTGTTATTGACCAAATACTTATTTTCCACCATGATTTACAATTAAATTCTTTAAAAATCCTACAATGTGATTTCCTGGATTTTTTTTTCTCATTTTGTCTCTCATAGTTGAAGTGAACCTATGATGAAATTACAGACCTCTCTCATCTTTCTAAGTAGGAGAACTTGCACAATCAGTGGCTGACTAACTACTTTTTTGCCCCACTGTACATCATGCATGCATATTGTATTACCATCAGTTTCCCAAACCAGGAGTTAATCACTAACACATTTAGTCCTGGCACCCAGTAGAAAGAATGCACAAAGACGGGGCTTTTATTTAAAGCACCATGATAAAAAATAAGATTACAGACAGAAATATGAGGGTTATTGTGGTGTCTGGAAAGTGGTCAGTTTCTTTTATGCCATTGCCAAAAAAAAACTCGCAATAGTAAGTTGTCTATTAAAAGCACTGACATGGTCTTTAGTTGTTATAAATCTCTGTTGTGAAGTTACACTCATGGTAAAATTCTCATTATCACTGTTTTCTCCACTTGGTGTCTCCAGAGGTCATACAGGACCTCAAAAGGTGAGTAGACTAGCTTAAAACATTAGCCAGGCAAAAGTAAAAATAGTCTTTCGAATAAAAGTGACAATAAACAAAACTAATCAAGCAGTGTGTTATTCATTACGCATGATACAACTGAAACTACATTTCAATACAAAATACATTTAATGTCAATAAATAATGGCAAACATTTAAACTCATATATTATATCATACAGAACGTATGTAAAAACATTTCCTGCTATGTGAAACAGGTCATTGACCAAAATGGTCATTGAACAGATATTACCATAATTACATAAACTTTTTATGCTACTGTAATATAAAGGATATTCACAATAAAACTGTGCACAGACAATACATAAATTTATCAGATATACCACTGAAAACACAAGTACATCAGCTAAATCGGCTACAGGTACACAATATCAAGTACATAGCATACAAAGCCTAAACTGTCATACATGCCACAGTTTTTCACTTACTGATGGATTTATTCTTCTTTTGCCCTTTTGCACTTCAGAGTTACCAAATCCACTGTCAACCCATTCAAATACATGACAATGTACAGAAAAAGCAGACAATAGTTATCACACACACCAAAATATAAAGTTGCACGATGGAATACAAACATACCATGCTGGCTTCACATAACCAAGAGGGAATGATTCCACATGAAGAAACATTAATTTCCAGAAGAGGCTATGCAATATCAGCTTTAAAAAACACTTTAAACCCTTAAGCAGAGTCCAAACTTTTGGCAGAGAAAATTGCAACACATAACTTATAACACATTACTTATGAATGTAGTTAATGCAAAGTAAATCAATACTCATGAAAATAATGCAAATAAAAATGAAATGTCAAACTATAACATAAATTAAAAAATTTTGAAGATAAATTTTGCTAAACCTTTTTTTAATTTGACCAGCTGTTTAAGGCTACAACGAGTTAAAAGGCAGATTTTTATTTCCTATTGTAATTTGTTAAAATTGTGAATGGATGTTGATTGGACGTTCATTTAATGGCACTTATCATTGACTTGTCATTAGTATTAGTCAAATTGAAATTTGAGCTACTCACAAGGTTCACTATTTGAATTCATATGAGTGTAAACAAGCCTATCAAGGACCAGAAGATTTGGGGTTCAAGTCCCATCTCTGCCAAGCTGCCACGCTTGGGTCCTTAACCCTCTTAACCCCTTAATTGCTTGGATTGAACGTTGTAAGATTGTATCACTTGTAAATCATTAAACAGGCACAGGCTGAGTTAACATAGGAAGCAGTTCTTCAACCTAAACCACATAATATAAGTCTTAAACCATGAAATAATAAAAATACAGTAATAATAACAGCTTAGTTAGTTTTATTAATTGGCATCTGTTATATTCAGACTTCTAAATCTTTCTGTGTCCATATATATATATATATATATATATATATATATATATATATATATCAGCCAAAACATTATAATAATGTTGACTATATCGTTACAGCAGCATATGCACAAGCTCTGAAACATATGAGACTGCAAGTTAACAGTTGGGTCTCATAATTGACATGTTGGATGTGGGAGAAATATTCAGGAGTAGAGATCTGAGCTACTTTAACAAAGGGACAAATCATTATGGCCAAATGACTGGCTTAGAACACCTCCTAAACAAAAACACTTGCGGTACTCCGGGTCAGCAGTGGTCAGTTTCTACCAACAGTGGTCTGAGACGGAAACCATGAACCGGGAACAGGGTGTTTCGCACCCAAGACTCATCAATACTTGAGAGCAATGAATTCTATCCCATCTGGTTCGAAAATAGAAAAGAGCTATTGCAGCAGAAGTCACAGAAATGTTTTTGCTGGTTATGGGAGGAATGTATCACAACACACAGTGCAGCATCCCCTGCTGATTATGGGGCTGCCTAGTAGCAGACTGGTTAGAGTGCTCACCTTATCCAGGGGGAGTGTGTTGCTCCTGGATCCAGGCATGCATGTGGACACTAATTTGAGATATAACACCAACCTAAACATTGCTACGAACCAGGTGGTTTTAATATTCTGCCTGATTAGAGTACTCTGTGTATGTGGTAACATTATATGGTATAACTGTGTGCACAGAGTGCAATGCATATTCCCAAAAGAGCAGAATTCAAAGTCAGCCGCCATAGAACAAAATGGCTGCAGGAAGGAAAAAAAGAACACAACTTTATTTCTGACTTTACAAATTCACTCCAGAAAGAATTTATAATTACTGTTTAATAAATTACTATTCCACGTAACAGTGTGAATGCAGCATGTAACTACCCACTGCTGTATGGATCAGTGCTTGAGCTGGTTAAATTAATCCAATTTATTTAACAGACAGGTTATGAATGTCTTATCATTTTTATGCTAGTGTTATTTTCTTCACATTTTAACCCTGCATTCTCCTGACCTGGACAATACAGGGCGCAGGTGTATGAGCTCCCAGGACATGATACGAATCCTGCCATGTTAATCCACTGACTCGTCTTCTCTTCCTCATGCACAGCTAATCATGTAATAATTATACATTTAGGTTTTCATACATTCTGCTTCTGAAAGCCTTAATTAGCTCTACGTATACCAGAGGCATGCAGTGCATACAGTGGAGTATCCTTTCTGCAACCCCATTAACCGAACACATGCACACCCCAGAACACAAACACATACAGCTTGTGTTTACATGCACTTCTTAATCAGATCATAATTGAACTCCTGCAGTTATCGGATTATTCATGTGGTCATGTACACAGCATACTCCGATCTAGAAATCAGATTAAGTAAACCGATAAAGAGAGATAGACTTTTTATCTCGGAGCGGAACAGCTACCAAAAAAACACGGTGGTTCTTTTACCTGGTGTGAGATTCTCTTGTGGGATCTGGCAAACCTTGAATTAAACACAATACTAGGTAAAATGTGATTATTTAATGCACAGTAACTTTACCATATAAACTTAGGCTTCACATTAAATTATTGTATGGATTCAAAACACAGATCAGATTCTGCCTGACAACCGAGCTCCGATTGGTCAGCCTGATTTTAAGGCGTCACAGAACAGGCTCCTACTAAAATTTGTATTCTTTTTCAAAACTTGACGTGGGTAATTTACCGTTTTTTAGGGATGAAAAAAAAAACCACATTAATGAAAAAGAACACATGAATATTAATGCCGTCCTTCACACCGAGTTCGAAACTGACGGACTGCAACACTGCTTAAAAATTTGAATCGGAGCCTGTTCTAATTGCTGCGTTGCTGCGTTAAAAATCATGACCAATCTGAGCTCCGTTGTCATGGTTGCAGCCCAAACAAATGAGTGTCAAGAAGGCGACAGAGCAGCTGATCCTGCTTAGAAAATATCTGGCGGAATATAACTGTGTGACAGTGACTTTATGGAACCGTTTATTAAAGTGCATTCATGCGGACAATGTTCTTGAATGAGTCGGTGAAACTCTCAATGTAGTTGTTCTGTTGAATGGGGGGAACCCAATATGATAGTCGGTGAGTTGCAGAGCTTAAAAGCAAAAATACCATTTCATCATCACTACTGCTGCTGCGCAAGGAATCCATTTCTTCCTCTTCAGTCGCCTTCTCACGTTTTCAGAGAGTTTAGACAAAAACCGCATCGGTCTTGGTGTGAAGGTACCACTACGTTAAAAATCCCTAATGTGTCTGAAAATAATTTACGAATCACCTACAAGTGCAGCTATTCAGCAAAGTAGGATCACTCAGTTATACAGTATGCCAGGGCAGCCAAAACATTAAAGAAACACCAATCTTACCAGTCTGTTAGACTTATTTGAAGATAAAGTCCACCCTCTGCACCTTTTGGCAAAAAAATTTCTATTACTTTGTAGGCAGACTTGGCTGACCTTGTTGAGTTATTTCAAATTTCCATGCAAGTTTGATTGTTAGCTAGTCAAATTAGCATGCCCATAGATAGTTGTTTATGAATGACGAATATGTAACACCTTCTATTATATATAAATAAGGGTTAACCAGCTATGGGCCACCCCCCACAGTAAATATCATAAATCTGATTGGTCACATAGGTTATCTGTTTGTTAATAGATTCACATGAATGAACCCTTCAAATTGTCATCAGAAGGGTCACACAGAAGTCATTCTAATGAGCAGTTTTAATTGGTTAGTAGCAATCAGATATGCGTCCTGTAGCAACCAATAAAACGCATTTTGAATTGGATGATGTTTTTGATTTGACTTTATTCATGAACTAAATATTTATATATTTTACATACACCGGAATGTTACGCCTTCTCAGAAGGGTTAGAAGGGCCTGACCACATGCCACTGATGTATACGGACCTGAAACCTGAAGTCACAGTACTCGGACATACCAAGTTAAATAAATTGGGAGTCATAGTATAATATGCAATTTTATACCTCACATGTGTTTAACTGAATGTTTTGTTTTCACTGGGCTGATTTGCTTGTATTATTATAGGATATAGCCTATGAGCCTTGTACAGCAATCTGCCATGACATTCAAATCACATGCCAAATATTTTGTAGGTAGCACTCGTACCACACAGGCTCTGACCCTTCAAGACATGGACTCCAAACGACTGATGGAGTCTTGTGGTATCTGTCACCAAGTCGTTAGCAGCAGATAATCACTATGTATCTAACTATGTATCAGTCTTGTTTGTCCAGCACATCCCACAGATGATCAGTTGGATTGAGATTTGGAATTTGATCAAGGTATGGAATTTGGAGGGGAATTCAATACCTTGAACACTCTGTCATGTCTTCAAATTAATCCTAACCAATATTTGCAGTGAGGCATGGCGCAGTGTCCCACTGAAGAGGCACTTGGTCTGCAACGATGTTTACATCAAAGTACACTTCAAAGTAACATCCACATGAATGCCAGGACCTAAGTTTCCAAGCACAGCATTTCCCAGAGCATCACACTATCAATGTTATTTACTTCAAAAAATGTTACTCATGTAAAAGTACTTTTAAGTAAAAATGTTCATCAGAAATATTATTTGAGTAAGAGCTATAAAGTATCTTGTGAAAAAAATTCTTAAGTAGTGTGTTACCCATTCTATTAGGGTAAATTCGATTTTAAAAAATCCTATACAAATAAATAAAGAATTAAATACTTAAAATGTATTAATATTTACATTACATTGTACAGAAGCTGCTGTATTTATTTATTTACTTATTTATTTGTTTTTGTCCATTAGGGAATATCTTTGCCATGTATGAGTGTACTTTGTCTGCAACAATGTATAGGTGGTACATGTCAAAGTAACATCCTCGTGAATTCCAGGACCCAAATTTTTAAGCAGAACATTGCCCAGAGCATCACACTGTCAATGCCATTTACTTCACCTGTCAGTGATTTTAAGTGTTATGACTGATTGGCTATCTGAATTGTGTTCTAGTGCTGATTTTCTTATCTATCTTAATCATTAACCATTGCTTGAGCTAGTCTTGACCATATAGAAAATTCAGTTTTAGATACTGCTCAATAGAACAGAAACGATTCCAATATGGAATAAAGGAGTGCACCCCTAAGGTTACCACATGTAGATTTTTAATCTGCACGTAAGATGTGTTTTATGTGGCTTGTGTCTACTCAGCAGTATGTGGCAGAATGTGATTTGGAGCACTGGGATGCCTATTATTGATTGGGCATGTAGTGATGGGGTGTAGGAAGACGCCACACTGGTGACTTTGTTGTAAATGCAGACGGGTGAATGGTAAGTGTCAGGCCTAGAGCAATGGCCAATCATCAATCATGTGCTGTCACACTCCCTCTTGTTCTTTCTCTTTCCCTCGGTCTCCCCCACACCTCCTCTTTTATTCCAGATCAATGATCAGCCTTTGTTTAAATCACACAGTAAGACTTCTACTAGACTGCACAAACAAGCCCTAAGTTGTCTGCAGGTGCTGTCTTTCACAGCTGTCAATTAAAATGGCCTGTAATTTCCCTAACAGCCACAGACTATGTTAAACTTCACTTGATTACCTTAAGCTTAATAGCATACGTACAGGAGATATGCAGTATATATAGAAGATATGCTTCATATTTAGTTATCAAGTGCGTGCGCAAATGCAAGTGTAGGTGATTATACATTGCTGTGTGGGTGACTGGAATTTCTGACATCTATACAGCTCAGATGATCATTTCAGTAGGTAAATTACTCGTTTCAGCTTTGGTAAGTAAGCAAGGATAGGACTGAACAAGAATAAAATGTATAAAAAAGGAAGAGGCAATCAAGGGTTCAAGTCAGCTTTGTGATGTTTTTTAGTATGGCACAATATAGTGAACTCTAGCCTAGTTTTTTTCTTTTTAAATACACATAAATATATGCGATCGCTCTAGCACCTTTACCATCTGTTTAAAGTGAGGTAGCAGAAATATACAGAGTAGCAAAAAAAATACTAAGGTAAAAATGTTTTACTTCAGTAACAATACTCATCAGAAACATCGCTTGATGAAGAATAATACATTTTCTCGTGAAAAATATACTTAAGTACTGTGTTACTCATTCCATAAGGTAAATCAGATTTTAAAAAATTCCAATTTAAATAAATAAAGACAAAACTCTTAAAATGTATTAGTATTTGCATTTTACAAAGGCTGCTCTCTAATTTATTTATTTATTTAGGTTTGCATGGACTTCAGAGCCTATCGCCAGAGTACAGTGTGAGATGTGAGCAGTTTATCTCAGTGCCAGGAGATGAACCAGTCAAGTGTATCTGTGTGTGGCACCCTACCAGTCTTTAAGGCAGGCACCACCAGGGCTCTAGCCCCGGTCCCTGTGGCAGTTGTCTAGTGTATAAGGTCCCTGCTCTTATTGTGAAAGCATCCTGATTACTTGGCTACTAACAGTGACATTTTATTAAACCTAAACTACAGCAGTGACACTCAAAAATCCAGTGAGATAGCGGTGATAGATAGTTCTTCAGTTTACATATTTAAAACTTAAATCTTGCATACTTTTAGTTTAAAAAATGGCTAGATGTGAGGATATACAGTATAACAACACATGAGGGTGACATGAGGCAATCAGAATTGTTAGTTTTTCTAGGTAAAAGTTTACTGTTTTACTGTACACATTTTTAATGTTATACTGGTACAAACAATGAGAAGAGTGACATACAAGCTAAAACTTAGCATTATTATTCAAAGAAAATCACATACAATAATCATCATAGTTTTATGAAATGTATTTTACATTTTAGTTATTTCCCACCATAGCATTTAATCTTTCACATATATTCAGGGCACACATGAACCTGGGCCTGTGCACTGCACATGTACAACTACCTACAATCTTAAATAATGATTTTCTCACACAAATTCAGATCTTACCTAGATATTTCATATTCAGCATCAAGAAATAAAAAGTAACAAAGTAAAAGTAAAATATTGTGGTGAAGGCAGCCTTTCTCAGCCTTTCTCTGGCTAGGTGGGCAGGGTGTGTATTGCAGGTCCAGAATGTCTGTTTATTTTCCTTTTATCCAGGGTCTTATAATGTCTGATTTTATGGATATATAGTTATAGTTATATTATAGTTATTTGTATTAAACACACTTGTTTAATGGTACTTTATACATTTCTGCAATTAAAATTACTTTACAGAATTTACTGACCGTTAAGAGGACGTGGGGATAAATCATGGTAGTCTCTCCGAAGCCCCACTCTTGTTAGCACCATTAGTACCGGTACCATTGTTAGAACTGACTTTAGTGCTCTTGGGCAGCTATTAATAAATGCTTCATTATGAGCAGTTCTCCTGTCCTTGTCCTTCTTCTCCACTACAATATGTTGTCGTTA
This sequence comes from Ancistrus triradiatus, assembly GCA_025084515.1. NCBI lineage: Eukaryota > Metazoa > Chordata > Actinopteri > Siluriformes > Loricariidae > Ancistrus > Ancistrus triradiatus. The sequence goes on along the minus strand of JAJAGP010003298.1, from coordinate 8,845 downwards.
TGAATTTACTCAAGTATGAATTAAAAATTGTTAATTAAAATGACTTTATAGTAAGATTTTATTTTTCAAAATACATGTGTAACAGAGTAAACGTACCACCGTACTACCCAGGAATGTGAGGAAGGTGATAATAATCACTCTTCACCTGTTTCTGTATGGGGACAATAAAGTTTCGATTTTAATAATGGTTCATAAAACATTTATTGTCTTTGAATTATATCTTTCCTAGTTGTTGGGAACTGACATGTGATAAATCAGACATCCCAAATTGAACATTAACTGGAAATAACTGGACTTAACTATATCACTATAGGATAATAAAGTCCAGGTCCCTCTTTCTGAGTTCTTGAATTTCACAAAGAATGGAGCATGAGAGCTTAATATCCCTGAAGGTAGAGCTGAAAAATATGGCTAAAATACCATACCATCATTATATTGCAAACTACAGTAGTGCTTGAAAGTTTCCAAACCCTTTAGAATTTCTGCATAAATATGACCTAAAACATTATCAGATTTTCACACAAGTCCTAAAAGTAGATAAAGAGAACCCAGTTAAATAAAATGACACAAAATTATTATACGTATTAGTGAGTGGCAAAAGTATGTGACTCTTGGATTAACAGTTAATTTGAAGGTGAAATTAAAGGTGTTTTCAATCATTGGGATGAGAATCAGGTGTGAGTGGTCACATTGTTTTATTTATAGAACAGGGATCTATCAAAGTCTGCACTTCACAACACGTTTGTGGAAGTGTATCATAGCACGAACAAAGGAGATTTCTGATGACCTCAGAAAAAGAGATGTTGATGCTCATCAGGCTGGAAAGGTTACAAAACCATATATAAAGAGTTTGGACTCCACCAATCCACAGTCAGATAGATTGTGCACAAATGGAGGAAATTCATGACAATTTTTACCCTCCCCAGGAGTGGTCAACCAACAAAGATCACTCCAAGAGCATGGTGTGTAATATTTGGAGAGGTCACAAAGGACCCCAGGGTAAATTCTAAGCAACTGAAGGCCCCTCTCATATTGGCTAATGTTCAAGAGTCCACCATCAGAAGAACACTGAACAACAATGGTGTGCATGGTACGGTTGCAAGGAGAAAAACACTGCTCACCAAAAAGAACAAAAAGACCTGGGGGAGGCAAAGGTTCACATACTTTTGCCACTCACTAATATGTACTATTGGATAATTTTCCACAACAAATAAATGAGCAAGTATAATATTTTTGTCTCATTTGTTTAACTGGGTTCTCTTTATCTGCTTTGAGGACTTGTGTGACAATCTGATGACGTTTTAAGTTATAATTATGCAGAAATATAGAAAATTATAAAGGGTTCACAGACGTTCAAGCACCACTGTAGATGTCTTGTAATATATGAAATAAATGGGCTTGTAATATACAGTATGTGCTTTTGGTTAAAATAGTCAAATTCTGTAATTTTAAAAAGCAGGATGATTTACATTTATCTGATCATGTGACTGTAGACACTTAACATTGAAACAGAGCCCTCTACAATATCTGTATTATCAGCGATGTTTGATAATATTGTTGTAACAATGCACAATGAATGTCTTGTTCAGCCAGTATTTAGAACCCTACTTAGACACAGTAATGAAAGCAGCATAGTTAGATTCTCCTTTACCTTACAAAAAATACACATTTAGAAAAAATTTGAATTGTGTCATGTTCAGGTATTGTAACAGGTATGATCAAAATGTTAACCATTCATGGTGAGGTCCTGTACTTTCAATCTACAAATGCCGTTGAAAAGCAGATGTCTTAAGAGAAAGAATAAACATAGAGCGATTAAAAAAAAGTTTCTAACGGAGCTAGCGTACATTTGCATTTTCAAGCTCTTTTGTTTGTTTGGTGTTGGCTATTTTGCATCTGCTGACAGCTTGTGTAATTTGACTGGGGACTCCCAGTTTGCCTGTAAGGCCGTGATCCAGTTTGGAATGTATTTTTTCTCGGTTGTGAACTTGTCAGAACAGAGCCGAGCTCATATCCTCCTATCTCCTCCCTATGCCAAGTTCATCTCCATATATGAGCTGCTCTACACTGCTCTTCTCTGCCAGGATTAATTAGCCATATCTAGGTAAGGAAGCTTCTGACAAAGTGCCAAGCGCAATAAATATTGATCATACTCACTGACTTTTTACTGTCTCAGTGGACAAAGGAAAAGGTAAACAGTCTTGGAGGCAGGTTGTACCTCATTGTATATGAGAGAGAATATACACAGACTGTGTTTAAATATGTGTCTTGTGGCACACAGTGCAGGCTTTAACTTGTTTTTTATTTCTCTTTTCTTTTCTTTTCATGCACCACTTCACAGTAAGAATGCTACTTAATCACCTAATTAAATAAATGTATATATACCACAAACAAATATAAAGCTGGGTTTATTAACTCAGGCAAACACCACACAATCAGAACACTTTAAATATTCTTAACAAGAATATTATATATTGTATATTATAGTGCATTCCACCTTACTTGCCGGAGGGTAATGGGAGAAAATGCCAGCTCTTAATGGAATCCAGATGAGTTAGCTATACCAGATCCTGCTGTGAGCTGTGCAGGGGTGTAGGGTCAAGGGAAGTTCTGGCCCTCACACTGGGGCAACAGGATTAGCATAGATGGATGGAAGGATGTGCCAACACAGAGAAGCTGTGGCATAGCATGCATACTAGTGAAAGATATACAATAATGCATATCATTCTCAAAGAGTATCCCAGACTGAATAGGAACCAGGTTTATTAAATAAATGTTATACATTATGCCCCTTTGCCACAAAATAGCACAGTTCCCTGAGGTCTTAATGAAAATTCTTTGACAGGTTTTGGTTAAAAAAAAAATTTAAAAAAAAAAAATGGAAAGAATCCAGCATCACAGCACCTTCTTGCCATGTCTATAACATTTGTTTCAGAACAATCAGTTTTGAGTGCCTCTTCCTTTAATTGATATTGAGCCACTTCTCAATCCCACACCCACTCATTTTGTGATTCACTGCAAGACTGCATACACTTATTGACGAAAATAACTTCGCGAGAAAGGGATGTTGGAATTGTATGAAACTTGATATGTAAGAACGCTATGATGATGTATGTAAGTGATTACATAATTAGAGTGAAAGGATTCGTTTATTGGGGAAAACTGTACAATTATAAGGAGGCTCTATTACCCTGAACTATCCGCACTGATCAGCTCGCCTAAGTCATCAACATGTTTATTAGATCCAATTCCTAGACGTTTACTCAAACAAGTAATACCTAGTATTATAGAGCCAGTGTTAGTTATTTTAAATTCATCCCTTACCTTTGGTTATGTGCCCAAATCCTTTAAGTCTGCCGTTATAAAACACTGATTAAAAAAGCCATCTTGACCCTTGTGTGATATCTAATTATCGACCATTTTTCAAATCTACCGTTTCTGTCCAAAAAAATTTTAGAAAAAGCCGTCTATCAGCAGCTCTGTAGTTACCTCCAAAGGAATGAAATTTATGAAACATTTCAGTCTGGCTTCAGGCCCCATCATAGTACTGAAACAGCATTACTTAGGGTACTAAATGACTTGTTAATGTCCTCAGATAAGGGATGTGTTTCTTTTCTTGTTCTGTTAAATTTAAAGTGCAGCATTTGACACTATAGATCATGATGTTTTACTAAACAGACTAGAAAATACTGTAGGTATTAAGGGATCAGCACTTTCTTGGTTTAAATCCTACTTAACTGACCGGTACCAGTTTGTTCATATAAATAATCTAAGGTCTAAGCTCTCAAAAGTGAAGTATGGCGTGCCTCAGGGTCCTGCTTGGTCCGCTTTTATTCTCTCTGTACATGCTACCACTAGGCTCAGTTATTCGTAAACATGGCATTAGTTTCCACTGCTATGCAGATGATACACAGCTGTACATATCAGCCAAACCTAATGACAGCCTTACAATCAACAAAATTAAGGACTGTGTAAAGGAAATAAAAGATTGTATGTTATTAAATTTTCTCTTACTTAACTCAGACAAAATGGAGGTTCTATTAGTGGGACCCAAGGCTGTGAGAGACAGGTTGGCTACATCTATCCTAAATGTAGATGGCTGTCCAGTATTGACCAGTTAATCTGTAAAAAAAATTAGGAGTCACATTTGATTCAGATCTCTCCTTTAATGCGCACATTAGCAGCATCACTCGAATTGCTTTCATTCAATTATGTAATATCGCTAAACTTAGAAATATCCTCTCTTTTAATGATGCAGAGAAACTGGTTCATGCGTTTATAACCTCAAGGTTGGATTACTGTAACGCCTTATTTACTGGATGCTCTAATAAATCTATAAATAAACTTCAGTTAGTTCAAAACGCAGCTGCCCGAGTGCTAACTCGAACTAGAAAATTTGATCATATCACTCCTGTTCTATCATCACTACACTGGTTACTAGTCAAATTCCGCATTGATTACAAAATACTTCTTATAACTTATAAAACTCTACATGGCCTGGCCCCAAATTATCTGAGTGAACTCTTAGAGTCTTACAATCCAACTCGTCTACTCCGTTTGCAGGATGCAGGACTTCTTTTAGTTCCTAGAATGAAAAAAGTCACAGCAGGGGGAAAGGCTTTCTCATACATGGCCCCCCAACTATGGAATAAACTTCCCACTTTCGTTCGAGACTCAGACACACTCCAAAGTTTTAAGTCTAGGCTAAAGACATACCTATTTAACAGGCTTTTGACTAGATTTAGACCAGGATCATGGCTTGGGTACTGGGGGCCGGACGTCTGGTAGTCATGTCCTGGCCTGCCTGCCTTGTCCGCTAGCCAGGAGTGTCGAGTGGGCGGTCTGGCTGAACTAGGCTTCGGTCCTCGTGATCTTGACTCGTGCATCCTTGCCTTAGAATGAAGGGCAGAGCTGGGGGTTCATATAGCCAAAGAGTCTAATGGTGATCAGAGACGTTGGGGTTGCTGTCTTCTGTCTCCCGTGGGGTTGCCAATGTCTCATGTGATCCCTCTTGGCTGTGTTTCCTACCAGTTCTCCTCTTTCTAGCTATGCTGCTATATAGCTAATGCTGCCGGGGTCTCATGCTACACATGGCATCAGTGATTGACATGGCATCAGTGATTGTTAATAGACACTGTGCTCTTAATCAAAAACTAATTGCATTTTCTGTTTTCTCTCCGAGTTGTGTTTCTCTCCGGTTCCAGCCCCACACATGATGTTCATCCGCTGCAGCTCCACTCAAGCTGCTTCCGTCATCAGCTCCAGCCCCACCATACCCGGGCCACTTAATGCCGATGTGCATACTTCACATTCTATTCGAACTTTGACTCCATGACTTTAGTTTCGCTCTTAAATTTATCATCTACGCCGCCCAAGGAGATTGGGTCCCTTTTTGAGTCTTGGTCCTCCCAAGGTTTCTTCCTATAACACTTAGGGAGTTTTTCGTTGCCTCTGTCGCCCTAGGCTTCCTCAATTTGGGAATGGACGTAGTTATTAGGAGGTAATCTAAACTTGTAAAGTTGCTTTGAGACAATGCTCCATTGTAAAAAGTGCTATATAAATAGATCTGACTTGACTTGACTTGACTTGATGGGCCACCTCTAGCTTGGATACAAGATAAGAAAGGGTTGGTCATGGAGGCATACAGGTTCCATATGGTATCCTGTGGCACATTGCCCACAGAGCTTGAAGCTGGGCCTATAGATCCTGCACACTTGTAGGTTGCCGAAGCTGGATTCCCAGCTGGTCCCACAAATGCTTGATTGGTGACAAATCTGTTGACTGGGCAGGCCAAGGAAATGTTATAATCTGGTGGAGACATTCCTCGGAAACCCATGCTGTGTGAGGGCAAGGATTATCCTGCTGAAAAATTCCATTTGGAAGCCCTGCCATGAGAGGCAACACGTCACCACAGAATGTCCTGCACATAGAGTTGTTAGTGTCCCTCGTATCACTACTAGGGACTGTCGGATGCAGCAGCTCCCCAGATCATCACACCAGCAGTTGAGGCAGTGTGTTTCTCCACAGCAAATGCAGGATTGAAATGCCCACCACAAGGCCTTCAACCTCAAACATAATCAGCATTGGATCCCAAACAAACCCTGTATACGTTGCTAAAAACAATACAGTTTCAGTCCACAGCAGTCCAATTTTCTCATTCATGACACCACTGCAGGTGATGGTTGCTGGCTGTCAATAGCCGGACATGTAATGGGCACCATGACAACAAATTTCCATCTGCTAAGTGCCTGGAAATGGACTGGGCAGAGACAGGGGTGTGTAGTGTAGGTACCACCTATGCCTGGATGGTGAGCAATGAAACTGTGGGAGCTTGTTTGTGCTTGTTGGCCAATCAAACAATCCTCTCTACCGGTGGTCTGTCTGGAGCTTGTTTGCCATGTGTGCACCCTCTCTCAAAGTATGTCAACTGGGCAGAATTTCCTCACACTAGGCAATCCGTTCTGCACTCGGGCATGACTGACTCTCAAAGTGTGGTTCATTTGACTAGTGTGATCACTCCAAATTGTGTTGGGGTGCGGTACACTGAAGTTGGGCTCAAGCGTGACATGCGGCACGCATACAGTGTGATTGCGAATCATGCCTGAGTGCAAAATATAGCGCCAGCTGCCTTTGTAAATACTGCTTATACGTGCAGTACGAGAAACCAAAAAACAATGCGTTGCATAATCAGTACATTTCTAATAAGGCATATGCTAGTGCTGTGTGTCAGCGTGCCTAAAACAAAACCAAAAAGACACAAAAGTATGTGATTACCCGATCACATATGTACATCCTTGAAGTCCACTGTGCTGTATGAGCACAAATCCTGATGATGAAAGCATGCCCGAGCACGTTTCGTTGAAGCCAGTGTGAGAATGAGCTAGCAGGGAAGTGGGGAAGTGCGAAGGGGGGGGCAATCACACCCTGGCGTGGTTCAAGGCAACTGAACTCCGACTCGCGCTCCGGCCCACTTCTCTCAAGCGCGCCAAGCCCGAGCCTGGCACGATTGGGTGCAACTCACACTAGGAAATTCGAACCGCGTTCGGGCACGTTTGACACCCAAACGTGGTTTGTTTGTGCTGTGCTGGGGCTCGGACGCACTTGAAAGAGGTGGGCCAGAGCGCGATTGATGATGACGTCAGTTGTGCGACTGTTTCATTAGACAAACATAGGGTTCACTATGGTCTGCGGCTGAGGTGAATTGTTTATTTCAGATTTGGGCTGATGAAATCATAACGATTAAACTAGACCAGAAACAAAGCAGCAATGTTTTGTGCTCCAGCGCGGAAAATAGCGTCAGCTGACGCAATAAAAATCTTCTTACATGCAGCACGAGAAGCCAAAAATCAATGCATCACATAATCAGTACATTAATTAAAAGGCTTATTAGGGCTGTGTGTCAGCGTGCACAAAGTGAAACGCCTTTAAAAAGCCACATAGTAAGTCCAAGCATAAAGTCCGCTGTCCTGTGCGACCCTGTCTTGCAGCACGAGAAGCTGAAATACAGTGCCCTGCATAATCAAGCATTTATTATAAGACAACAAAGTGAAAAAAACCAACAAAACAAAACAAAAAAAAAAGCATGTAGTAAGTATAAGTCTTCTCTGCCGCACAAGAAGCCGAAACACAGTGAACTGCATAATCAATGCACCTACAGAGGGGCAAAAAAGTATTTAGTCAGCCACTGATTGTGCAAGTTCTCCTACTTAAAAAGATGAGAGGTGTCTGTAATTTTCATCATAGGTACACTTCCACTATGAGAGACAAAATGAGAAAAGAATATCCAGAAAATCACATTGGAGGATTTTTAAAGAATTTAATTGTAAATTATGGTGGAAAATAAGTATTTGGTCAATAACAAAAGTTCAACTCAATGTAACATAACCTTTGTTGCCAATGACAGAGGTCAAACGTTTCCTGTATGTCTTCTCCATTCTTCCATGCAAATCTCCTTTAGAGCAGTGATGTTTTGGGGCTGTCGCTGGGCAACATGGACTTTCAACTCCCTCCACAAATTTTCTATGGGGTTGAGGTCTGGAGACTGGCTAGGCCACTCCAGAAACCTTGAAATGCTTTTTACAGAGTCACTCCTTTGTTTGCCGAGCGGTGTGTTTCACTCTTCCCTACTACTGTTTTGCCCCACTGTATGATGAAAATTACAGACCTCTCTCATCTTTCTAAGTAGGAGAACTTGCACAATCAGTGGCTGACTAAATACTTTTTTATTAAAATGCATATGTGTGTCAGCGCACACAAAAAGAAACCAAAGAAAAGCACAAAAGTATGGGATCACCCAATCACATATTTACAACCATGAAGTGTGCTGTGTTGTGTGAGAGCGTATCGTGATGACGAAAGCGTGCCGTTTCGGAGAACTTAGTGTGAGCAGGAGCCAGGACGCGAATGGGGATGGGGGACAAAGGCAACCGTGCTCAGTGTGAGTACACCCACATTGTAGAGGCATGTCTAGCAGTCAACGATCTGTCATCAAGAGGTACACTAAGCGAAAGGGGAAACACTTAGACCCAGTGTTTAATCAGACTACACCTGTAATCATTTAAATATTTTCCTGAGACATAACTGAATGACAATTTTGCAGCAATCCAACATTTCTATCTGGGTGTCTTTTTTTTTTTTGTCAATCAGTATACTGGTCCTTCTCAAAAAATTAGCATATTGTGATAAAGTTAATTCTTTTCCGTAATGTAATGATAAAAATTAAACTTTCAGATATTTTAGATTCATTGCACACCAACTGAAATATTTCAAGTCTTTTATTGTTTTAATACTGATGATTTTGGCATACAGCTCATGAAAACCCAAAATTCTCACAAAATTAGCATAT